>VDFB02086081.1:192102023-192193492 GCA_007258455.2 Sequoia sempervirens | reverse complement strand
CTTTGGATTTAATTCTAAGAAAATATACACATTTTATTCTAGAATAATCATCAATGAATGGTATTTAATACAAGATCTAGATATTGAAGGAATATTAACATGAATAAATATATCTAAACAAATCAAGTCCAAATAATCAATAATTTTATCAAAAATAAAATAAAATTTAATATAATTCTATTTATCATACATGAAATGTTGTAGAAATAAAATTCAAGAATATAGCTAATAAACCCTTCAATAAGATTTTTATTTTCCAAGTTCCATAGCACCTCCTCACCTAAAGGGTTCATTATTGGGTATGATAATTGTTGTCACATGAAATTGCACCTTGATGAACATAGGTTCAAAATTCCAATGATACAATAGAAATAACCTCAAGGTGTGAGACCTTGTATTTTGAGGTTAGATCTCTAGAGAAGGTCGAGTTCCTTTTGTAACCTAGGTGAGGATATGTTGGTCCAACCCAAAATATGATATCCTATTACTAGTCTTAATCTACCAACTCATAGAGGAAAAGGGAGAAAAATAATTTCATAAAAATGGGAAGGGAAGGTGATACACCATAGATAGAGATGTTCATTTCTACTTGTGATTTCACAGAGTATCAGCAAAAACACTGAAACAAACTTACATAGTTCTCTATTTCATTACTTTTATAGGAAATCATGAATGCTAAGTTTTGAAAGCTCATAAAGGGGTACACATTACCCATAATAAACACTTATAGAAGATAAGCACAATCATATATCTCACAAAATGATAAGAGTACATGCATGTATAGAATTATATAACATTACACAAGATACAAGAAGTGAGAAAAGGTAAAAATTATGATTTTATTAATATGCAGGCATAAAATCCAAATTTAAAGTTTTAGAATAAAAATATTACATAATTTTTCTAGATAAAATTACTTTTGGGGACCTAGGAAGAAGAAGAACCATTTAAAAAAATCACAAAAGTTCTTTATATCATCTATAGGTTAAATTAGAAGATAGGGCATGTGATTGGGCAAGAAACCCTAGCTAAAAATCCTTGTAAATCAAGTGCAAACATGTGGACCTCAAATTTTGAGCTGAAAGCTTTCCATAAAGGCCTTGAAATCATAGTCATGCCTCCATATTGATGAGTGTTTGAATGAAGAGCGAAAACCCCCACAAAATTTGTAGAAGAAATTATGGCTAGGGATGGTCCTCTAACAAAAGGTAATTTTAAAGCAACAAGTATAGCATGGTGTTGCTTTTCCATTAATATTTATCCTTGTAGCCTAAAGAATTAGATCTAGTAGTTGGAGAAGTTGGTACAACTGGGATCATTCCATTATTCGTTGCTCAAGTTTGAACATGAGCCATTAATATTGAACTTTCGTGGTATGATATTGAATTTTCATGCTATGATATATGGACAGCATATTGCAAGGTGTATTGCATAATTTATTTAAAAATATCTAGGAAAAATGTGGTGTATTGTTATCATGCGCTAGAGTGTGGAATGGATGTGTCCATTATCTTTTAATTGCTAAGGCATCAACACATTGTGGGAGGAATATTCAAGATGTAAAAATGTGTTGCAGAAGGAATACATGAGCAATTGACAAGTGCTAGCCTCTTCGAAAATATAAGGAAAGCATAAATTGTTTTATGTATTGATAATTAGAAAATGTGATGCAAAAGGATTTCATACTCTAATGGGAAGTAGACACGCATCCTACTTGGTCAAAGTCAAGTCACCATAATTTATATATGTTCTACAAAGTATAATATGAAGAAAATATATGCTCTAATGGAAAGTAGACATATTCCCATTCGTTTTTGGGAATTATAAAGGCTAGCACAAATTTTTTATGCACTGGAAATTATGAAATTTTGGCACTGGACATAGGGAAAAGTACTACGATAGAATTCCACTAGATGTCATAATATTGCATGCTTGTAAATTATATGGGGCAAGTAGAGAGTGAGCTCATGGTCTTGCCAAATTTTGATGCATGTCTAGGAAGGGCCTGAAGGGAGCAGTCACTTAAGTCATTCAAATTTACGCATGTAGAAAACCTGTCAGGTCAGTATGGTAGGATTAAGGGCTAGTAAATGGATGCTGTGAGAGGCTTGAGTGAGGAACTTAAGTCATGAGTCACTAGCCAAATAGGTCAATGAAGAAATAGAAGTAAAGTGTAAACATGAACTTAGGGTTTTGGCATAGTTCTATCTAGGGTTTACGAAAAATTACTTTGCAATTTTGACAACTTTGTGCACTTTTGACAAATTTTTGCACTTTCTAGGACATATACCTAAAGGGGAGGCATAGAGTGGCAATATTTTGGAAAATTTTGTGGGATTAT
The DNA here is from genome assembly GCA_007258455.2 of Sequoia sempervirens. Taxonomy (NCBI): domain Eukaryota; kingdom Viridiplantae; phylum Streptophyta; class Pinopsida; order Cupressales; family Cupressaceae; genus Sequoia; species Sequoia sempervirens. Next base: position 192,191,151 of record VDFB02086081.1, on the reverse strand, counting down.
TTACTACTAATCATTGAATTTGCAGGCCTTACCAATCTAGTGGGCATAGAGTAAAAAGAGAATTTGCGAAAAATGGGTTGACTTAGAAATAACAAAGCAACATGTGTAGGCTTTCACTTGGAGAAAAAATTAAAAAACTTAGATCATGCATTCCCTTAAAGAGAATGAAAAGTGTGTAGCAACACGTCTTGGAAAGAAAAACTAATATGTAAAAAAAATTTACAAAATGCAAACTGCAAAAATTTACCTTTGTCAAAGATAAACTTAATGGAAGGAGTTGATCTCCCTCAGACAATAGTTCCATTCTTCACCTAGATGCAACCATTGAAAATATCTTTGTATATGCGAGAAATTGTACACACTAACTACATGGTGAAGAATCATTTTACTATAAAATTTGTCATTGTTGGGATGCCATATAATGTAAGTGTTAGATTCATCTAACAATGGTGTCCTAGGTGAACATATATCAGTTGGGGTGAAACTTTCTAGGAATATGTTAGTTTTTGGGAGAAAACCACCTATAGAAGGAAATGATTTCTACTCATACAAGGCTAAGCTACAACCATAATTGATGATCTCCTCATTCAATGAACTGAAACAAAATAAGAAGTTCCAGCTCACATGGTGATGCAAAATATGCCAAGCTCACTTGTTGATCTACACAGGGAAATTCCTCCTCATGCACCTCAAATGAAAATATTAGGACCTCTAGCATATTATAAAGTTGAGAAATGAGAGAATTACTCTCCTAACACATGTTTTTTTGCTCAATGATGGAATTTTTAGTATTCTAGTCCCATGTGAAACATTCTAACTCATGTGCCTTATTCCCAATTCACAAGGTCACATTTTCATCTTTAATTAAGACCTCATATTCAACATTACCACATTCAAGGATAGTAGAGAACTCACATACATCATAATTACATGTATTGATGCACACCTCATCAACACATACCTCAGGCTTATGAGACACTATAGATGAAGAAGTAAATACTTCAAGTTGTCTCTCCATCTTTACTTCTTCTTGGTGATTGGTTGAAGCTATCTCATAACTATGGAATGATTTTTCCTACATGTACTCTACTACCACATCACTCTTTATAATATCTTCTTCCAAGGAGCTGTAAGATTCAATAGACTTGGGAGCTTCATTTTCTACATCAGTGCAAATAAGAATGCTTGCTTCCCCAAATCATTGAATTCATCCTCACTCCAGATCCTCAAGTTGGAATCATGTTATTCAGAGGCCTCTATTGATGCAATCATGTGTAAGCTCTCCTCCTCATTATCAATGAAACAAGGTAGTTCATCAAATAGGAGGATCACTTCCTCTCCTTGATCATCATTCCCCACTTGTTCAATGTTCTCTCATTACAATTGATCAGATTCAAATTTATCTTGTGGTGGGTCAAAAAATTCATTTTTTGGAGCATATGAGAGCTCACAAACAATAGGTTGCTCCTTAGGCTGCCTGAAACAACTAATTCAGGATAGCTTATGCAGGATAATAACATCGACTCAAAAATAACATAATGTGTAACCCATTGTTCTCTCATTACATCGAATTGTGCATCCCATTGTTCTCTGATTTACACATGCAAACTTGTGTAACCCATTGTTACACAAGTTTGCATGTGTAAATCAGAGAACAATTACGTGTGGCCTTGGCAAGGGTCTTGGAGGTTCATGCACATGAGTCGGCAGTGTCATAATTGATTGCACTTTAACCCTTACACACTCTGCTAGAATAGAGTCTATCTCCCCAGCATACCTTCGAAGAGAACCCAACATGCAGCTGGAATCTTAGTGAGACAATGATTTGTTGATTGCAATGAACAAGGCGAGAAAAGTTGATCTATGCAACAAAAAGTGCCTAGGAAATAGGCCACCCACATACCCGTGTCCTTTCCAAAAGTCATACCCCTGGCATGCTTTAGACAGAATACCATTTTGCAAATATTCTACATTTGCCACTCTATTAGTGATACTTTCAACTTTTGTAGCATCCTGAAGCAAATCCATTAAGTTTGAAATGAATATTAATGATAGTAATTGAGATGGATATATCAACCGCTTTACCTCCAGTTCCATTATTTCGACACCAATTACCCTTGAGATCTGCTTCTTGAATGTTGCACAGTGATCTTTGAACACAATCTTAAACTCATCCTCACTGATTGCTTCAGATATTGGGAGCTCCCACTCATTCACAGGAATAAAAACTCTATTGTTGCGAGGATAGAATTCCATATGCCTCCTCTTACACATAGCACAATTGAACATCAGCACCCTGAGTTTGACACTACTAGAAACCTAGTTCTGAAACACTCACCCTATTTACCAAGACACTTTAACACAAAACAACTGCTAAGAATGTGAAAAATAAGTCTTCAAATAGAGTATTTATTGATAGAGATGAGGTATCATGTCGTATAATGAATATCATTTCATATGCTTTATAAAGTTTTGCACTCAGCAAAATGATTATAATTAATATAATCGTGCCACTAGCCAAATTTAGCTATGCGAAAATCAACTATAACCATGACCCCAGATTTCACAGTGTCAGCCCAGCTATTTGCATTTGTTTGTGCCATCACATTTGATTAAAGTAGGTATAATTACCCACAATACGATCCTGATTTACACATGCAAACTTGTGTAAGACAGTGGTAATTTAGACAGCCTAAGGGAATAATGGGTTACACATTATGTTATTTTTGAGTAACCCATAATGTGCATCCCATTGTTCTCTGATTTACACATGCAAACTTGTGTAACCCATAATGTGCATCCCATTGTTATTATCCTCAAAAATAACATAATGTGCATCCCATTGTTCTCTGATTTACACATGCAAATTTGTGTAACCCATTGTTCTCTCATTACATCGAATTATTGTGTTGTGTATGATGATGTGGCACATAATGCTGACCATGAGGTGGCTGAATATTTGTATATTGTGAGGGAATATGCGATGGATGGTTTAGCTATCTATATTGATTCCCTATCTGATTGTGAGGAGCCTTCGATGGATTAGAAGGCCCTACACTATGATTATCCTGCTTATGAGGCGGTACATACCTTGGGCAACCATCTGTCTGAATAGTAATTTGGGCTTTCTGCAATTCAGCTTTTAGTTCTTCTATCTCCTTCTGTAACTTAAATTGTGCTATTACTTCTTCAGGAGTTAAAGATTCACAATCGTCCTGAGGACTTTCATGATCAACAGGTTCATTCTGATTGCCTTCCATTTTTAGATCATGTTCGTGTTGACACCTGAGTTGTTCAGCTTCAAATTTAGCATCCCACTCTGCCTGCTTCTGAGGATTGTAAAAAGGATTTCTTTATTCTTCTGGGGTACAAGGTTCTGCACTTGAATTATCTCTCCATGTATCATACCGGTCATAGGTTTCACAATGTGGTCTCAATGCTTTGTCTTTGTTCGTCATGCACATGTCCTCATTTATCTTCTTACCCTTATCAATATTATCATCCTTGTGTGTCCACTTACTGTTGCCAGTAGGACCTTCAGTGTGACCTCCCCTATATTGAGATCTTCTACCATTCATGTTTTGAGTAGATGCAATGTTTTTGTCAGAGTCGCCACTCACTTTTCAAAAGTGAGAAAGTGTTTGATATTTCTTATTCCCAGCGGAGTCTACTCAAGGTTTCTGACTCTATGATTAAGGCCCTGATTCTAAGTTGACTCCCTAGCAAAGTCGCCAATTTGTTAGCTCTCAAAAATGCAGGTAAGGGTACCTCAAGAGGCTACCAATCTCTTGATACGTTTTAGGGTAACATACAAGGTTAAATGATTTAAACCTTCTACTCTTCAAGTGTTGCTAGACCTAGGCAGGTGTACCTATATGAATGAAGCAGAATTAATGTGCTTATCTTTCTTGAAATGTTTTGCCCACAATGGCAGATGGGAGTGGACAAATAAAAATAAATTTGGTATATATTGTATAGCAATATTCAAAGCTAAATCCTTATATGCTCAGTTAACAAAGGTAAAGAAAATGAATGAATCTAAATGGTGAGAAATGCAGAGACTAGTGCCTTATTGGGTATGTGCAGTCAAATGAAATAGCAATGGGCAACCTCTTTTTGGAAAACACTCAAATTGTTTGGCATATGTTTTGTTTATAACTTGTATAAACATGCAAGACTATGATTACTAAGCTCTTCTTAATGATCCAGATGAATTTCCCTGATTACTGTGATCAACCAAAAAGATTTTATTCTTTTCTTGAAAGAACCGATCAATTAACCACACAGATACAACAAATGTGCACTGATAAATTGAATATAAACTTGTTATATCAATTTGAACAACCAGAAAGCATCAATCTTGGAGACAAATTAATAATACTTTCAAAAAATTCAACAAACAATTGATAGCAGAAATGAGTTGCGACATCAACTGATTCTCATTAAAATCTCCATTTTGAAATCATACATCATAGTCCTTGTTTTGTGGAAATTCTATTCCTATCCTCCTACCTAATCTATCTCTAATGTCTCATGTCTCTATTTACAATTGAGAATGAATATTTATACATCTGCATCTGAAGAGACACAACACTTCGCATTCCAGTGTCGGCAAGTAATAGTATTCGGGCCTTTGTTAATATTCGTCGTGACACCCTGTAGTCACACCGAAGGACAATGTCTCACCAATAGTCATCCTGCATCCTTTGTGTTTCGTTGTGACTTCTATTATTGGGGATACGTCCCATAGATCAAACCTCGTCTTACTCAAAGTATGATGTGGTATATTTTTCGGTCGCCAAGACAATTCTGAGTCAGGAAGAAGTTTCATAGAACACCTTGTGTCTTACCAAAATACCCCGTGATACATTCTTGTCGCTAAAACATGATCATTCTCTCACCGATGAAACACTTTGGCGTGACAAACGGGTCGGAAAGACTGTATAACCTTACCCCGATAACCTTTGATAGTATTCCCCAGCACATGTCGGCAAGACTGGAGCCATTCACCAAGACCTTATTCCAATGCACCTTAGTCTTACCGAGATGTATATCTTTATCTGCGGTCAGTAAGACACAATGAATTTGCTGAGACCTCATATCAAATACCTTTAGTCTGGCTGAAATATGTCCACATGCACTGGTCGGTGAGACAAAATGCGACTGGCAAGACCACATACCGAATATATTTGGTTTCACCAAAATATCATTCTGCACTAGTCGGTGAGACATGAAGAGTTCGCCGAGACCTCACCCCGAAGAAAATCTCTTGCCGATATGTGTATCCTTCTACCGACTATCGGTGAGACATAAAGATCTCACTAAGACCTCACCCCGAAGAAAACATTCTTTTCGAAGTGATCTTTTTGAGTCGCCAGGATAAAGACTAGTGTCATGCCGAATGGTGCTTTTATATGAATTCTGGTCGGTGTGACAATAAAAAGGTCTTGCCGATAGTCTACAATAGATGTATATTGGAAAAATAAAGCACTATGGATAGGGGAGACCCTGGTAATCTTATGCCGATATAGACCATAATGTGAAATATTCAAGACCTGATGGATTTTGTGGGACAAAAATGGGCAGAATGTGAGAAAAATATTATGAAGAGATGCCTTGAGCATATAGTGAGGACTCGATTGGAAACTTAGGGATATGAAAATCTTGTGAAATTATTTAGAATTTTATAGTTCTAACAACACCAAAGAACAATGGGACTATTAGGAGGAAACCCAAACTCTATCATCAATTTCCAAAGCCATAAAATCTCCTGACTAGCCAACACCGTTGCTCGGTACTTAACCTCTATAGATGATAATGCAATAGAAGATTGATTCTTTCAATACCATGTAATAGGACCAGAACCAAGGAAAATAAATAAATCCAAAAGTAGACTTTCGAACATTGACATCATCGACCCAATATGAGTTAGTGAATCCAACAATGTGAGGGGCTCCTAATGTGTAGTGAATGCCATAATGTGTGGTTCCCTAGATGTACCTCAAGATATGTTTGGAAAATTACTAATGGCACTCATGTGGATCATGTGAGAACTGAGAGACAAGGACAATCACAAAGGAAAGATCAGGACATGAATGTGTCAAGTACAAATTGCCAAGCAATTGCCTATATAATGTAGAATCTACTAAAGGAGTAGAGAAAGTGAAAGAAAAGACAAGACCTCACTGAAATGGTGTGGGGATAGGTTTGAAATCAAGCATGCTAAATCTCTGGAGCATATCAAGAGCATACTTCTGTTGAAATATAGAAATCCCATCTGAAGATTGAATAACCTATAGACCAAGAAAATAGTGTAGAAGACTAAGATTTGTCATCTCAAACTGCTCCATCAAAGCTCTCTGAACACTTTGAACCATAGAGGATGAGCTACCTATAAGAATGAGATCATCAACATATAGTAAAAGGATCAAAAGATCACCCTACTGATGCTGAATGTACACTGTGGGATCAAAATGACAATGTGTGAAGTGAGAGGAAAACAAAAAAGAGTCCATCTTCTCATAGCAAGCCCAAGGGGCTTGTTTGATACCATACAATGAATGCAAAAGTATACAAACCAAATAAGTGTCCTACACCAATCCCTAAGGCTTCTCCATATAGATCTCCTCATGTAGGTCTCCATGCAAGAAGACACTCTTCACATCCATCTAAAAAAATGTCCATCCTTATGAAGCTGCTAGTGAAAGTACAAAGTAAATAGAATTCATCTTGGCAACATGAGAAAAGGTCTCAGAGTAATCAATACCCTCAACCTGAGAAAAACGCTTCGCAACAAGACAAGCCTTGTACGTATCAATCAAACCATCTATAGAAAACTTGGTATGGTACACCCACTTGCACCAAACTGTTAGTGTAATTAATTAATTAATTATTACACTAGCATAGGTTAACTTAGGTCATGCATCATTTAGTCCTAGGTTAGATTTTAATAAATCATTTAATGATGGGGTAATTCCCCCTTCCTTGTTTGTAGGGATAAGATTCCTTCTAGAAGATGAGTTGTCCTTCTAGAACTTATCTCAACATTTAATAATTTTCTAGATAGGGTTCACATGTTAGATCATGACACATGGCAACATCTCTTACATCTTAGATTTTCTATTTTTCCTATATATTCAAGGAATTTTGTTCATTTGTAACATATCAATCATATCATCAATATAGAATCTCTATTATGCATGCCTAGTTGCAACACTTTCTGTGTGGTTGATTATCTTTCCTAGAAAGGGTCCTCCATTGAAGATTTCAGAGCTTCAGGGACTGTGCATCCATAATCTCAACATGGGATTAGTGCTTGTCCAGTGAAACATCAACCCTCAATTAGGAAAGTTGGTGTGCGAGATTCTTTATAGGCTTTAAGGTTTCCATTGCAGGCTACTTGATTCCACCTGAGGACCAAGCTGATTTCTGAAGTAGATAGAGTCAGATCCAAGCTCGCCATTGTCTTCAGAAGGCCTTGAAACCCTAGGATCGCCTGCCCATTCATCAAAATTGGATACATCAACATGGGAGCCATCAGAGAGATTTTGGATGATGTACCTGTTTGTCAGCACCCGTTCCATCAACTTACTGACCGCCACAGGACCCGTGCTCTATTCGTCGACCGACTACCATATTTTTCTACTGATGTTCATTGGTGCTCACTTATTCATTGTTGAAGATCACACCTAGTCCCCACCATAGTTTCTCTCCCTGACAGCCCTTGGTTCCATCAGAAACCGTGGGCTCCGCTCTATCCAAGGGGCGCCGCCCAGACCTGCCACCAGGTAGTCGCTCCAACATCGCCACATCCAACGGTGATTCTTTTAAACTGATAGTGCCCATTTTTTTTTCCTTAGCCCCCTCTGTGGTCATATCAACGACCGGGGGCTATATTTTTTTAGTCCTGGGTACCTTATTTTTGCGCCTGATTAGCCTGCCAGGTCCTAATAGGGCATTTTTTTTCAAATCGCCATATCTTCACACCACGGTGTCAAAAATATACAAATGAGATACCATCATAAAGGTAATTCAGTCTACTTTCCAGTGGTGACATCAATTTTGTGAATTTTTCTTGCAGAAAATTCTACAGTCAACTAAATTCCAAACCCTAATCTGGACTCAAAGGGTTGTAACTTCACAACCATTCATCAGATTTCAGTGATTCTAGTGGCATCAAGAAGTATTTTTAGAGCTTTTTTCATCCATCTAGATCCCTTGATCAGTTTCAGCTCTAGGTACTCTTGCATTGATTTTTTGAGTTTGGTGCATTTTTTCAATAACTTGGACATCCTGAAGCTTGGGAAAAGAATTTTTTGATCCGGGTAGCATCACTTCAGTTGTAAATAATCCTTGGAAGTCTTTATTTGTTGTTGAAGGTCATTTGTCTTTATTATTTTTGGAGAAAGTTCATTATGGGGCTTGCATATACTCCTTTGACTATGTTGCACAAGGGTAACTATTCATAATGGTGGGATCAGATCAACCACCATCTCCAATCACTTGATCTATTGCCTCATTTGTATGGTATAGTTCTGCATTTGAGTGAAGGTATTCATGAACTTGCTTGGAGTTGCAACAGATACACTATTTTGGAGATCATTTCAATGCAAGTTGATTGTGATGTTTTGAATGCTATTGATCATTGTGATTGTCCTCATATCCTTTGGACTAAGCTTTGGGAGATATATGGAGATTCAAATACTCCACCATTCCCCGATGGTCATGATTCAGAATGTCATTCTTTAGATTAGGTACCCCATAATGATATTGTTGTGTGCAGGAAGTTGTTTGCCTTGAATCTTCTGAAGAGGTTGACAAGGTTCCTTCAGGTGCTTCTTCTCCATCAAATACTATTGGTATCCCTTTACATTCAGTGATTCCTTGTCCAAATTCATTGATTGAGGCTTCCACTATCATCATTCATCAGGACACCTTCAGTTTTCCAGACTTGACATCAAGGGATGGCTTAGTTTCAGGTATCATTGACTTGGCTACTTCTACAGGTTTGGAGGACATTCTTGAGGGGATATCACTCCTCTATTCAAATACTACTTTGGAGAGTTTTCTTGTGTCTCCTCATCCTTTTGTCTCAACCATGCTTGGGGATCCTGAGACTATCTTGGAGACACTTGGTCTCTCTTCAGATATTTCATGTATGAGACTTCTTCCCTATCATTCCATTCAAGATTCGAGGTTTCTTCAGCATCTACCATTGGATTTTCTTCAGACTTCTTTCAGTGGTTTTGAAGACACTTCATTTAGGGGGGCTAGCAAGCTTCCATCACATTCATCATATCCATAACACCATCTTTGGATATTATTCAACATCAGTTTCCGCATCGTCCTGGTTTGTCACCCTCTTCATTATTTAATACTATGGCATCTTCATCATTAGGAAAGGAGACACATGAGCAGAGTTCAGAGACATCATCATCCACCTTCATCCTTCCTTCCTTCAATTCCTATCTAGAATGGGAAGCATCACTGCACTTGTACTTAGTTTTGTTTCTTCTAAAAGGGAGACAAGTTTTTTGTCGACATTGGATCATGTTCTATCTTTAGACACTTACCATCTTTATAGGTGATCACATCTTTTGGGGGGCCTATATAGTCTCTCTATTTCCTCCCTATTGGGGGGATAATGTATTGTATCCATGTGATGGATGGTGTACTTGGGGGGTATTTGGTAGTCCTCCATCCTTCCCATCCTATTTCACATTTTTTCTTTTTCATCTCCTTTTTGGAGAGGGGTTTTTTTCCCACCGGGTTTTCCCATTTTCTCCAGTTGTGGGATATTTTCTACAAATTCATGTAAATGGCTACCTAACATGGCCTCATATCCGGGACCCATCATCGATCATCTTCTTGCATAATCATTGCATTTTCCTCCCTAAGTTGAACTTATGGGGGGTGTTAGTGTAATTAATTAATTAATTAATTATTACACGAGCATAAGTTAACTTAGGTCATGATTCATTTAGTCCTAGGTTAGATTTTAATAAATCATGTAATAATGGGGTAATTCCCCCTTCCTTATTTTTAGGGATAAGATTCCTTCTAGAAGATGAGTTTTCCTTCTAGAACTTATCTCAACATTTAATAATTTTCTAGATAGGGTTCACATGTTGTCACATGTTTTTAGATAATGACACATGGCAACATCTCTTGCATCTTAGGTTTTCTCTTTTTCCTATATATTCAGGGCATTTTGTTCATTTGTAACATATCAATCATATCATCAATATAGAATCTCTATTATGCATTCCTAGTTGCAACACTTTCTGAGTGGTTGATTATCTTTCCTGGAAAGGGTCCTCCATTGAAGATTCTGGAGCTTCAGGGACTGTGCATCCATAATCTCAACATGAACCAAATTTCTTCATCCAAGAAGAATACTCCTCCTCCATAGATCTATCCCACATAGCAGTACCTACCACCTTTGAAAACTTCTAAGGATCATTTGAAATGGCGTGACTCAAAATACTAGCACCTGATGTTTGTGCACAGGTTCAACATGAATATGAAGGATCACCTGCCAAAGATCTAGCTACCTCAACAGTAAAGATGGCCCACTTGGGAAAATGTTGAGTATCTGGTGATGGTGGGGAAGGTGGATCAACATTTGCATCATCCTCACGAGATAAGAAATCCTCAAGAGATGAAGAGGGAGGAGTAGGCAGTGAGGGAGAAGCTAGTGATGGAGAATCCATTTGAGGAAAGCACTCAAAAAACTAGACATCTCACCAAAACAAGACCTCTCTAGAATTAGGATCAAACAACCTGTATGCCTTAACATCTTCACAGTAGCCAAAAAATATTAGTGGTTAGCTTTTCCTCTGCATGGATTTCCTTTGAGCATTAGGAATGTATGCCCAAGCCTCACTACCAAAAACTCTAAAAGTAGAAACATTAGGCTTGACATAGGTCTGAGCCTCCTCAAGATTCATATGTCGTAATTCCTTATGAGGCATCTGATTCTGAATATAATTGGCACAATTGACTACCTTAGCCCAGAATGAAGAATCAACAGCTTGAGACTGTATCATACAATTAGCCATCTCTCGTAATGTTTTGTTCTTTCTCTCAACAACAACATTCTATTGAGGGGTGTAAGGAACTATAAACTGATGCTACAAACCATGCTCAGTGCAAAAATCCTTGAAAGCATGATTAACATACTCCCCCCATTATATGTGCATATCCTTCTGATAGGAAGTCGAAATTGCTTCTCCACAAATGTCTTAAAGATCCTAAATGAATCAAAGACATCATACTTGTATTTAAGAAATTACACCCATGTAATCTTGGAGAAGTCATCAATAAACGTGAGCACATATTTGGCCCTTGAAAATGAAGGAGTCAGAAAGGACTTGAGGTCACTATGTACCAACCTTAGGGGTTCCTTAGCACGTGTGGCTCTACTCATAGGAAAGGAATCCTAGTTATTTTTTCCAAGAACACAACCTCGACAAACACCATCAGTACAGGAAATCTTTGGGATCCAAAACACAAATGCCTTTGTACTAATTTTTTGTAGATATCTATAATTGACATGTCCAAAATGCTCATGCAAAAGCTTTCTCACAGTATCTGTATGTGCAATAAGAGATGAACCAAAACCATCTAAGCCCTAAAATCCATCAAATATGTATAAGCAAGATGTAGGATCAATACTCTTAGTGGCCACAATTAATTAGGATCATGGAGGTCTCAAATAACCACATCATGTGGTGAGAACTCAAATGTCTTACCAGAGCTAGAATAGAAAATCTAATAAATAGTAAGGAGGGTTGTCAAAATGTCAGGAACAACAAGAACATCCTGAAGACAACCACCATCCAATGGAACAAGAAATAATCCCATAACTATAAGCTGTGTAGAGTTTCCAAATGTAATATGTGAAGTGCCACAACTAGCTAGTGTGGTAACAAACTTCTAAGTATGTGTCATGTGGTGAGAAGCACCATAATCTATAATCCATGTGGATGTTGAAGGTAAGCCCCATGTAGAAAGAGCATGACCTTTCCCTGTGTTTTGGGAAGAATATTGAGGTGAAGATATATGATGTTACTTCATGGCCTCTTCTAAAGCCTCTAATCTCTTCCAACACCTAGTAACTAGATGTCCTTCCTTGCCACAAAAACTGCAAGGATCACCTGATTTCATCTTTGTCTTGGAGGGAGATTCACTAGACTTAGAAGACTTATCCTCAGGATTAAAATATGGTTTTGAATCTAACTTAGGAGGCGTCTTGGAGGAACTCTCTCTACCTACTGAATCTGACCTGGGCTTCTATGTCTTTTTTTTTCCCCTTAGATGGTTGAGCTACCAAGGCATGGCTCCTTGATCCTATAAGAGCATCCAAATGTGTAAGCTTGGCCTGTGCCCTAGTCGATCACAAAAACCTCAAAGGTATGCATAGTAAAAGTTGCACCCAATGCATCCATGGTGGAATAAAATATAGAAGAGAACACCTAAAAGGGCTCTTGAAGCTTAGACACAATTAGGTAAATACACTCTATGTTAGTCTTGTTCTTGCAACAACCCTGTAAAAGTGAGCGTAGTGATTTGAATTTCATTAGGAAATCCTTAATAGAGGGAAATGAATTAGGTACCAAGGAAGTCAACTCTGCCTCAATCTGGAGTGCTTTGAACTCATTGATGGTGCCAAATAAATCAATAAACTTGGTCCACATTGCCAAAGGAGTTGTGCAACTCTCTAAGTGAAAGAGTAGGTTTTATGAAACATGCAAAGATATCAAAAACATGGCCTCAACCATTTTGTTTCTATGCTGTCAAATCTCAAACTAATGTTTCAACACTAGTTGTGTTGCATCCGAAGTAGACCATGAGACCTTCGATATGAGTAGTTTGGTCATATGTGCCTTCCAGATGTGATAGTTATGTGGGGTAAGATGGTCAATTGAAGTGTTATCGACCATAATGTTTAATGTTAGAAATATTTTTTGGAAGATTTTTCTATTTTCTGATTGTGTATATAAAAAAAGCAAGAAAAAATAACCACCACAACTGAGAAAACCAAACCCCAATATAAATTTGAAAGTTGGAAAGCTTAAAAAAACATAAAAACTTCAAATAATTCTTTATGTACCTGGTAAATTTTTTGATTAAATACTTTGCAGATCTGAAAAGAGCACTACAAGACCTTTCCAATGCCTATTTGTTTGTAAAAAATGGAGGTCGTATGCAATAGTTATGCCCCCAAAAGTGCAAAAGTGATGATTTGACTGGATAGAATGCAGCAAAATAGAAAAAAAAAAAATATTCCATTGGATTGGGATTTGAACTAGCTTTCTAAAACCTATTTGTTTACAAAAAATTAATTCCGTAGGCAAAAATGACGCCCATTTTCCCAAAATAGATCAAAAAAGGTAAAAAAATGGAGCCCTGGTGGCTCTGTGGCGACGACAGGGTGGCGCTACTCAAACTAGTGGTGACCTAGATGAGAAATGATGGTAATCAGGTTGTGTGGTGGTGGTGACCTAGTTGAGCAACGACAGTGACTCGATGGTAGTTTTAGGGTGGTGACTAAGCATCAGCCGGGTGATGGTTAGTGGAGAGGTTGCGTCAGGTTTAAGACTGTCAGTGGCATGTTTGTGAACTACAGCATGTGACCACATAAAAATAAACTCGCTTCCTTGCCTTGACCATTTTGGCCTTTCACAAGCCTGAATTTTTTTTTTTTTGCATGATTTTTTTACAAAGCCATATGGTACGACTTGTATGGCACCGTACGGCTTAGGAAGTAAAATATTTTGCACCGAAGGTCATTGTGGCCAAATTTGAAAAAAATATAGTTGGTTTATAGGTTCTCAGACCTGCTGAGCAAGATGGTGAGGTCCATTTGGGCTGAAAATGCTCCAAAATTATAGGTATCCTTTTGATTTGAGAAAAAAAGGCACTCACAAAAACCCTTGTAGATCTAAGCCTGTGAGTCCAAAATTGACAAAACAAAGGCCAATCTTAACTATTTCCAGCACTTTGAATGCAATGGTGTGATAAAAAATGACTCAAGTTGCACCAAAATACTCTTTCAAGGCTTGAATCCCTCAAAAGACAAACATGAAACTGTAAATCTTAAGCTTTGATACCATGTTGAAGTTGTAAAAGCCAACCTCATAGAACCTAGTGATCACCTACAAGCAAAATAACCTATCACGTAGAAGAGATTCGAACAACACAAATATATTGCTCTACAAACCAAGAGAATAAAATTGCATAAACAAGAATTAATAATTACAAAGACATCAATCCTTAAGAAAGGAGATCAAAACCCTAAAGTGAACCATAGGATTTAATAAAAGAATTATTAAATAATTATAAAAGTGCCTAAGTTTAGCTTAAGTGAAAAATAAAGTAAAGGTGACTTAATTAATTAATCGGTATGATTAAATAAATTAAGTAATTAACCTATTACTCTAACAATAGTATGGTGTCCCAATTGAGCAAGAAATATGACTTAGTTTCTTTTTCTATGACAGAAATGGAATACATTAATAAGGCCTCATCATGCACTAAAGTGTTGTAGATGAAGCAAAATCTAAAGGAGATGAATATTGAGTTTGGTGAGCCTATTTCTATTCTTTGTGATAACACTAGTGTCATAATTAATTAAAAGTTTGTAGTAGCTGACTCAAGGACAAAGCACATTGCAATCAAGGAGGTGAATTTGGAGTATATTGAGACAAAAGAGAAAAAGGAAAACATCTTCACAAAACCACTTCCTAAGAGACATTTGAATTTCTCTAGTAGAATATGAGAGTTATTGATCCCTCCTCTTGAAACAAGAGGAAGTACAGGTTGAGGGGAAACTTTATCTCCCTATTGCAAGAAGGCTGGGTTGTCTTGCAGAATACTTTCAAAAGTAGTGAAGCATGGACTCAAGGGAGTCTATTAGGGAAACAAATTTCTGGATTATGCAAAGTACTAGAAATGCACAAGGGGGAGTGTTGAACTTTACCATTGGTGTAAAAGGGGGAGAAACTGAACTCAAAATGTTATATCTTTGAAGGGGAGAAATCAACCTAAAGGGATAAATGTCTTCATGTGTGACCGATTGGTTTTATGGGTGGCCCAACATTTTGTTGTTTGTCATTGATGACAAAGAGGGAGATTGTTGAACAAAGGTTGTCATCGATGTCAAAGATTTTCACTGATGTTGTAAGAGGATTAATGTCAATTAAGTTCTTTGTGTCAAGGGTGTAAGGCTAAGTAGTACATGAATTATCATTATATTCCCCTATCATATCATTTTGATTTGTAGATATTTGCAAAAATATATATTACTAGTTATATTTTTGGAAGTATGTTGTATGTCACAAGATCAATTTGGTTGCATACCTGTATATGTGTTGGTAATTATACTATCACATCAATCATATCACTAAATCAAGAAACATACATTATTAGATTATGAAGAGTGTCAGTTTTTTGGAAGTTGGTGTGACTGTTGTATGCTTGTATCTATTCATAGTGATAGAGGTGATCTGAAAGGTTATACTAAAATTGTTTTTTAGTGTTGGTTTAGTGTTTCTTAGGTCTACTTGTAGAGGCATTATAGGCTTTGGGGTTTGAAAGGAGAGTATGCCTACACTTGTTCTATCATATTCTGGAGTCTACAAAGGATTTACTCAACATGTAGAAAGATTGAAGTCTATGTGTCTATTTGTCAACTAGGTGTTTGAGACATGTGCGACAACAACTAGTAGCATGAAGAATTCAAGTTTTGTGTGTGGTGTTAAGATAGGACTTGGTTAAGGTTCTTATGGTAGCGCATGATAGATCATGTTTTTCTGGCTACAACAAAATTTAATTTTGGACCAACGTGTTACATGTTTCATGTAATTTGAATTTAGGTCCACCTTATGTCATCCTAGCTATTTTTGGATCCCTGAATGGCATAGGAGAGTGTTAATGCAATGTCATGTATATATTTATCAGACATACAAATGTATAAGGTGAAGTAGAATTACATCGATGTGAAGAAAATTTGGCTGCAGGTGCAAATTGAAGAGAAGGTGGCAAATATAGAAAGGGAGAATTATATTTTAGTGTGTGTGCCAGTATCAGAAGATCATATGTAGTGTGGAAGAGTTTTAGCTATAACTTTGGCACGTGCATGAGATGTATTCAACTATATAAACGATGAGCAAGCTTTATCTCTGTAATCTAGTAGGACTGGTGTTCTACCATTTTTAATATTTAGTTGGGGATTGGTGTCTCTTAGGTTGGTGCCTAAAAATACATTAGGGGATTGGTGTCTCTAGTAGGTTGGTGCCTACTTCATATTGTGAAATTCACTTATACATTTTGGCTTTGTGAGTTAGCTTCAGATAGTAGATTCAAGAATCTATTCTCACCATGTTTTTTCCCATCTTGGGTTTCCATGTATATCTATTGTTCATTTGTGTGAATGTGTGCTCAATGCCTAATTAGTAGTAGTGAAGAGTCAAGTTGTAGGATATGATATTTTGAGTTGAAGTTAAGAGTTTTGAATTGATTAGATTTACTGATCCCCTCCCCTTTTTAGTAGATTGTGTGCCCTTGACAACTAATAATATTGTGTTTGTAGGTGTCGTGGATGCTACTTTATAGGTATGTGAGATGTCACCCATTACCCATATCTTACATTTCTTTGCTATTTTATTTTGCACATACCTTACTTTGCATGTATGAGTCATGTAGTTTTATATGGGAAAAATAGAGAAAAATGTTAGGTATAAAATTGAATATCATGCTTACTTACACCTTTTATCTTATGTCAATTTGCTACAACCTCATAAAATATGGTTACAAAATTTGATTTGACTTATATGCCACACTAACTATCTCCTATCATAATTCACATAAGTCAACTTGGGCCTCAAATATTCATGATTCTTATACATCCAACACTCACACCATTTCCATTATTATGAATATGATGAAGGCATAATCATGTCTTTAGATCAAAATCACAAACATAGTTTAGCATATCTAAATTCAAAATTTAAATTCTTTCTCATTGAACTATTTTTTCAAGATTATAAGCATTACAACATTAGCATGACATTGACTTTGAATTGAGTGACTTAAGTCTTGTATTATAGGCATCTGCTTGGGTTATTGTTAGGATTATGAATGAGCCAAGTATCAACCACTAAAGAGAATCATTATTGAGTAGTTGCATGCAATAAACATCACACAATTTGGTATTATTTAGGAACGATCATTTTATTTATTTTACATACATCGTATCATTGCATTTATGATGCTTCTTAATTTTGCACATCAGCTTAGAAGTTTCACACATCATTGAGACAAATTGAGTTCATTATCCTTTTAGCTTTGAATAAGCCTCCAAATATGTTTTCCAGAAAAGCCAATTTTCTAAATGAATGAATTCCACAAGTGGATAGAAGTAGATGACAAATCTGAACTATTTCATGGTGAAATAAAGAAAATCTCCATTCTAACCATTTTCGAGATTGTTTTCTTTCTTTCTCATGCAACTTCACTTTGATAGGAACAGGCCTTGCAGGCATTTCCAACTGTATGTTTTGGGTAAATTTTCAAGTCTAATGTATTGGATGGGACGAGCTTTGTTGAAACAAAACAATCTAAATAATTTATGTACGAATCAATTCTATTCTCATATTTTCACTCTGATTTTGAGTGGCAAAACAATTACCAATTGTTATTTGGAATGTAGTATTGGTTATATAAAAATCTTCCATCCTTCAACGGGTCAATTTCAACGACAATGACCAATCTAATGCCAGTATACATACACATATTTACAAACAACCATTGATAGTTGAAATTACAGCATACTGACGACTTAAGCTCTATCGTTTCGAACAGTCTTTCCTTGCATCCGTGTAAAGCATGTATATACTATATCAGAAATCCCAACAAACTTTTTTTAACGCGTTTAAAGGATATATCGAAACTGTCTACAACCTGGTTTTAATTCCGTCCCAGAGAAATCCTGAACCATACAATTTCCTAGAGTCCCACCTCATTACGACATACTCCAATAATGCAATTGTCTTGTTGTGTTGTTGGGTGTAACGATATGATTAGATGTATCAGTTGTCAAGATAGACTGCGGGTCCAAAATATTTTTGAAGTCGCTTCCCTGGCCAGTTGCAATATTCTCAGCTACATCAAATAACAGGGAAGCTGAAAGAATTGGCATCTTATCTCTGATTCATACTGCGCTCCCCCACGCCTCCTCACAACTTGTAGCGTTTTACAATGGAAACAAAGATATGATGAAAAAGAAGAGGAGGTCGGTCAATGTATGACTGACCTCTCAGGAGTTTGGCCATGTCTATCAGATTTTTTCCTGGTGAGCGAAGCAACGTACACAGCACGCGGGTATCATATGCCTTTGATGCTCAACCATAATTATTGGATTAAACAGTCATAAATCTAATGAGTATTGGCTGACATATGTTGTTATCACTCTTATTCAACTGTGTCACGTAGTGGTATATATTGATTCTATTTTCTGTTAGAGGGTGTGATTTTAGTAACTAAACCCTATGTATATGATTACACCATTGAAACTAAAATTTGGAATACTTTATTCCCATCATGAAGGGAAGGAAGATATGGTTAATAGTTTTTTAATATGTTAGAAGGTCTTCTAAAAGAAACAAGTAGTCTGGATTATATGTTGTTTCTAATTTGTAAAGTATGTTTAAAAGAAGGAAGTAACTATCATATCTTTTAGTTTTTATTTTTATGTGAAGTTGTTTGTAGTTTGTTTTAATTTATTGTCTATTTTATATGTAAGTCTGAATCATCATTTAGTTTTTTAAGAATTTAAGTGAGATGATTAAATTATATGTGCTAATAATCAATTTTTGTAAATGCTATCTATCGATTTAACTATAAATTTTATTTCTAAAAGGAATAAATTATAGATTCATGTCACAACAATACCATATGTAAGAGGTGGATGCCTTAACTCGAAAAAAATCCTCTTGACCAACTCTATAATTAGAAAAATCATTTTTTTTTTACCTATTTAAGCTTTAATCTATGGGTTCCACCTATGATAATATTGGTGGTTAGAGTATTGAAAAATTGACATTTACACAAAGTAAAGTTTGAGAAATTAAGCTAAAATAAAAGAAATTATACTCAATAAAACAAACACTTGTAAACATACTTGAAATGCACACAATAATGTGTAACTTGGGTGCTAATATTCTTCTATCTAAAACTATTATTATATGTGTCATGGATTGAAGATTAGTACCAACCTCTATCCTTTCCTCTAACACTTTACACAATCAGAAATGGTTGATGAGGGTTGTTGAATATCTTTCTTTCTATTTGAAACTATTATTATATGTTTTGATAAAAAACAATATTGATATGTATATACGACACCTTCTTGTAGAATGTAGTGGAACCATATAAAAAATTTAGAGAGTGATTTCAAATAATCTTTAAGATTTTGATTGATTTGCTTTACATTGAAATTTAATAGAAAGCTATTCTTCAACACTTGAATGCAAGTTTTATTGTTATTTTTAAGTGACCAATGGTTCAAGTTATGTTATTTGATTTAATCTCTTTTTTCTTAGAATTATGCCTTGCTATGAATTTGTAGTTTTTTTGTTGAAGTAAATAGGAAAATCCCCTATTAATTAATTGATCATTAATTAGCTATTAGACCTCCTTCATTTTATTCACTTAAGCTAAAATTAGGATTATTTTTATTATTAGATTAGGTTATATATTTAGGTCACATGTGTTGTCTTATACCATAAGATGAGGACAATTGTCATGATCTAACTTAATTCTCACCTAGGGTTTCATCTAGGTTGCTTTTTTATTTCTATAAGAATTCATTTGTATATTATAATCTATCCATGTATTTATTATTCAATACAAAAGGAATATTAGATGCTTCATTGGATCAGATATGTTCTCATAGTCGGATAGCAAATCAGTTGTTTCTTCTCTCTTTGTGATAGGTATTTTGGTTGTAGGTGATTTATGGGAGTTGTGGGGTTCGCCATTAACTCCAAAATGGTATCAAAGAATTAGATATGTAACTTTCAGTTCAAACTCTAAGAGATCTAGTCTTGAGGGAAAAATTAGCTCATGTTAGAGAAAAATGGGCATCATCGTTGGATCCAGAGTAACCAAAAACATAAGGACTACTTGTCAATTCATCAAAATAAGAGAAGTTTAAATTTTGATTTTTTTTTAAAGGCATATAGATCCATATGTCCCTACACCTAAATCAACCATTAAATTTTGTGTTGGTACATGTTGGTTAAAAAAATTAATTTTGGGTTTTTCATATTTTATACTAGGAATTTTTGCTTTCAAAAAAAATAAAAAAATAGAAAAGCTATTATTATAGGGTATTGTGCATGCAGTACCCTGGTCGGAGGTGGTCACATCACATGACGTCCGAACACCTCTATCTTACGAAGCACATTTTTCTTATCATCCACGCCTTCTTGGCAACTTAGTGGTAACATAATTCTAACAGTAGACACCATCCAACCTAATGGATATGTTATTATCTTCTTTCATCTTCAAATTCTCAAACAATGTTCTATAGGATTTCAAGTTTTATTTCTTCACACTGTCATTTCCTTCATAGAGATTCTTGAACTTATCCCATATCTCATTTACAGTCTTGCGTTACACTACCATGATAGATTTAGAATTTTCTAATGCACTTAGGATAGCATTCGTTTCTTTAGAATTGTCCTCATGAGCCCCTTTTGCATTTGAACTGGTGATAGGGTGAGCAGGTTCAACATAATCATCCTTGGAAGCTCTCCAAACATCATAGCCTAGCCATAAGAAATAGCCAACCATCCTCACACTCTAGAAGTAGTTATTTCCATCAAAATGTGTTGCCTTCTAAAGAAGAAGACTCCTTTTGAGTCATGCATTCTAAACTAAGATCTACCTTTAGTTGTTAGGTTGTACCAAGGAACTCAAATATGATACCAATTGTTAGAACACACAGATATACTTAGAGGGGGTGAATCAGTATGTAACTCAAATTAATTGTACATTCAAACATATCAATAAAAAATTATAGTTTCCTTAACTAGATATAAAATTCAAAGGAAGAGCACAAAACCACAAAACTAGATTTATGTGGAAAACTCGGTAAGGGAAAAACCATAGTGAGAAATCTACTTGGAGATACTGTCCAAATCTAGTCTCACAAAATGAAACAATGGTTACAATAGGTTTTAAGGCATTTAACCTAAACTTAAGTTTATAGCTCCCTGTTAAACACTTACAAAATAAGGCAAAAACCTTAGAATACAATACTTTGATGAATTAGATGATCAACCACCACCACAACACTTTTCTTGCCTCCAACTCACTCCCTTTAGCACTTACACTCCTTTACTTTTGGCTCACTTCCTCTAGGATATACACTTGCACGTCTACCTTCAACTCATTGCCTCCAATGCTTACTTACACACTTTGACTAACTCACTACCTTTCACAGTTTACTTATACTCTTATGCTTTTGGCTCACTATCTCTAGCATACTTCACATAATTCTCTACAAATTCTCACTTGTAGCTCTACCTTCAATGCACTGATTTTGGAAAATTACATTAATCACTCATTAAACACTTGTACACTTTGATCACACACTTGATATTTCATTTATACCTTCCAAAATCATCAAAGAGTTTCTCCTTGTCACCCACATTGAAATGTATGAACATGAAACATGTAATGGAGATATTGAGTCAACTCTAAAATATCCATGGGAGAGGTAAATTCAATGTGGTCCAAGCCAGGAGATAAGCTGAACCAATTTTAACTTTACACGCATTCCCATGCTGGTGCACGGCTACAAAAAGCTGGTGCAAAAAAATTGAAGTACTAAATCATCCCAACAAACAGTCAACTCTCAAAATATTAACTTTAGAACATAAGGTTTACTAGATAGAAAAGGTAGCATCATGTGGATTACATCACAACCATCAAATGATATTCAAGAATATTTCCATGCCCTTATTTCATAAGTTCATACAATATTATGCAGGCGCAAGAAAACATAAACATATAACTAATATCTATTGCAAACCTAAACAACATAGTCTTGAGATATAACTTTGACAACTTGACTTACGATACACTTCAACAACTAAAACTCAAAGAGAAAGAATAGGTAGATATGTAAAACTCATCCTCTAAATTGTAAGACCCCAACAACTAGGAAAAAGTGTAAATCATTTCTCTGAACCTTCCATGACTGCAACAACATAGTCTTCACTATGCTTACTCAAGAAAATTTATGTGTTAACTTTTGTGTTTGAAAAAAAAGAACATACATGCTTCATACTTGATTTTTTCTACCTCCCAAAATGTAGTACTGTATCTTTAGATGTTAAGGAATGCAAAGCATTCTATGAAGATTTTTAGTGGAATTTCTTGAGCCACTGATTGTAAGAAATTATTTTATACATTTTACATTAAAAAATAATGAATGCAGCATTCGAAACATCATTTACTTATGCATGAGTAACAAGCAATATAGAAAAATTGATAGAGTAACTATTATAGTAGCTCATGAAATACAACATTATACATAGAACTTGGTGACCAACATCTCGATTGCTACACAACCATCCACATGCCACCAATTTTTTGACAAAAAAAACATCATCAACAAACTTCAACTATTGACAACAATGACAACATATACAACATACTTGCAACACTACTAATTACTTTTGCATGACTAATTAATGATATGTCAACAATTATTTTCCCATTTTCCCATGTGGATTAGTTGACATGATGTGTACTTATTTTAATAAATTGTGCCATTGGCCATATCTTCTATTCTTCCAAAATAATAATTTTTAATTCCTTCCATGTACTAGAGAAATGAGACATGAGAAATTTTCAATTCAACCCATGTACTCGAGGCATGAAAAGGATCCCAATAGTAGACTTTTTAAAGTGCTACCAAAGTACCTCAACATCCCCATCATTCACATTTTTCCGAATCCCGTCTCCCACTATTGATCTTCCACTGGTCAATATTGGAACCTTT
Organism: Sequoia sempervirens; assembly: GCA_007258455.2. NCBI lineage: Eukaryota > Viridiplantae > Streptophyta > Pinopsida > Cupressales > Cupressaceae > Sequoia > Sequoia sempervirens. The sequence continues at coordinate 192,168,074 of VDFB02086081.1, read as the reverse complement.
CATCCTCAACAATCAATATGTACGATTTGTCATATCCCCATCTTTCAAGAGGTCCCAAGCAATGATGTGAGTGATTGATCTTCAATTTTAATTATCACCATCCATCCCTTGGACCAAAATTATATAAATTGAGAGTCCAACTTACCATATTATGATCACTTAACATATCAAATAAAATCCATCAAAGAAACTCTTTGAGCATATCCTCCCCATGTTGGTGTAACAACACAACATATCTAAGGTATAATTAAATGAATTTAAATTTTATTTTATCTTCTTAATCCTTATTTTAAGTGTTAATTTAAATTACTTTATGCTTATCTCCTATGTTCTCTTTTTCATGTACATGAAACCTACAAACCTCTATAAAACCAGTAACATTATCAATGCTCAACACACTAATATTCCTATTAGTTTGATTTTCCAAAAGGTACTTACATTCCTTAAACTACCTATTAAACACTTTGGATTTAATTCTAAGAAAATATACACATTTTATTCTAGAAAAATCATCAATGAATGGTATTTAATACAAGATTTAGATATTGAAGGAATATTAACATGAAGAAATAAATATAAACGAATCAAGTCCAAATAATCAATAATTTTATAAAAAAAAAAAAAAATTAATATAATTTTATTTCTCATACATTAAATGTTTTAGAAATAAAATTCAAGAATATAGCTAATAAACCCTTCAATAAGATTTTTATTTTCCAAGTTCTAGAGCACCTCCTCACCTAAATGGTTCATTATTGGGTATGATAATTGTTGTCACATGAAATTGCACCCTGCTAAACATAGGTTCAAAATTCCAATGACACAATGGAAATAACCTCAAGGTGTGAGACCTTGTATTTTGAGGTTAGATCTCTAGAGAAGGTCAAGTTCGTTTTGTAAACCTAGGTGAGGATATGTTGGTCCAACCCAAAATGTGATATCCTATACTAGTCTTAATCTACCAACTCATAGAGGAAAAGGGAGAAAAATAATTTTATAAAAATGGGAAGGGAAGGTGATACACCAAAGATATAGATGTTCATTTCTACTTGTGATTTCACAGAGTATCAGCAAAAACACTGAAACAAACTTACATAGTTCTCTATTTCCTTAGTTTTATAGGAAATCATGAATGCTAAGTTTTGAAAGCTCATAAAGGGGTACACATTACCCATAATAAATGCTTATAGAAGATAAGATAAATCATACATCTCACAAAAAGATAAGAGTACATACATGTATAGAGTTATATAACATTACATAAGATACAAGAAGTGAGAACAGGTAAAAATTATGATTTTATTAATATGCCGGCATAAAATCCAAATTTAAAGTTTTAGAATGAAAATATTACATAATGTTTCTAGATAAAATAATTTTTGGGGACCTAGAAAGAAGAAGAACCATTTAAAAAAAGCACAAAAGTTCCTTGTATCATCTATAGGTTAAATTAGAAGATAAGGCATGTGATTGGGAAAGAAACCCTAGCTAAAAATCCTTGTAAATCAAGTGAAAACATCTCAATCTCAAATTTTAAGCTGAAATCTTTCCATAAAGGCTTTGAAATCATAGCCATGCCTCCATATTGATGAGTGTTTGAATGAAGAGCGAAAACGCCCACAAAATTTGTAGAAGAAATTATGGCTAGGGATGGTCCTCTTACAAAAGGTAATTTTCAAGCAATAAGTATAGCATGGTGTTTCTTTTCCATTAATATTTATCCTTGTAGACTCAAGAATTAGATCTAGTAGTTGGAGAAGTTGGTACAACATTACTACTTTGTTTGCATGAATTGGGATCATTCCAGTATTCGTTGCTCAAGTTTGAACATGAGCCGTTAATATTGAACTTTCGTGGTATGATATTGAATTTTCATGCTATGATATATGGATAGCATATTGCAAGGTGTATTTCATAAGTGATTTAAAAATATCTAGGAAAAATGTGGTGTATTGTTATCATGCGCTAGAGTGTGGAATGGATGTGTCCATTATCTTTTAAGTGCTAAGGCATATGTTAGTTTTTCGGAGAAAACTACCTATAGAAGGAAAGGATTTCTATTCATACAAGGGTAAGCTAAAACCATAATTGATGATCTCCGCATTCAATGAACTGAAACAAAAAAGAAAGATTCCAACTCACATGGTGATGCAAAATATGCGAAGCTCACTTGTTGATCTACACTGGGAAATTCCTCCTCATGTACCTCAAATGAAAATATTAGGAGCTATAGCATATTATCAAGTTGAGAAATGAGAGAATTACTCTCCTATTGCATGTGTTTTTGCTCAACGATGGATGTTTTAGTATTCTAGTCCCATGTGAAACATTCTAACTCATGTGCCTTATTCCCAATTCACAAGGTCACATATTTTTCTTCAATGAAGACCTCATATTCAATATTATCAAATTCAAGGATAGTAGAGAACTCACATACATGATAATTACAAGTAAACGCATACCTCAAGCTTATGAGACACTTTAGATGAAGAACTAAATACTTCAAGTTGTCTGTCTATCTTTACTTCTTCTTCTTGGTGATTGGTTGAAACCATCTCATAACTATGGAATGATTTTTCCTACATGTCCACTACTACCACAACATCACTCTTTATAATCTCTTCTTCCACAGAGCTGCAAAATTCAATAGACTTGAGAGCTTCATTTTCTACATCAGTGCAAATTAGACTGCTTTCTTCCCCAAATCATTGAATTCATCCTCACTCCAAATCCTCAACTTGGAATCATGTTATTTAGGGTCTCTATTAATGCAAGCATGTGTAAGCTCTCCTCCCCATTATCAATGAAACAAGGTAGCTCATCAAATAGGAGGATCACTTCCTCTCCTTGATCATCATTCCCCACTTGTTCAATGTTCTCTCATTACAATTAATAAGATTCAAATTTATCAAGTGTGGTGGGTCAAAACATTCATTTTTTGGAGCATATGAGAGCTCACAAACAATAGGTTGCTCCTTAGGCTGCCTTAAACAACTCGCTCTTTTTTTCTTCTGGCTAGCTAGCTCACCAAATAATAGGTCAACCTTTATAAAGTTAAATAGCATCAAGGAAAAAAAAATGATGAAGAAGCATTCAAAATTGTTGTTGGGATTTTGTAAGGGGTTGATCCTAAGGAATGATAGGTTGAGCCTGCTTAGGTTCAAGGTCTTGCAAAGGGTGAAATCTTCTAAAACTTGGAATTCTAAATTCAAGAGACTTGGTAGAAGGTGCAAGAGGATTAGCTTGCTTGAAAATTTGAAAACTATACTTACCAACCTCCTCCTTCATAGGTTGATCAAAAGTGTAAGAGGGTGATTGGAATTATTTCCTAAAATGAGGAGCACAAGGGGTTGATTGAGCTTCTAGGCTTTGTTTCTGGGTAAGAAAAGGATCCATCTACTTCACCTTAGTATAAATCTACTTTGTAGGACATTATTCATGATTATTTATTTATACATTCATTTGTTTATCATATCTCCACTGAGCTTCCATCTATTGTTGGTGAAAATGAGTTTGATGGATAAGCTTATCCTACTATCAAAAATAGTATTGCTCCCTTTTAATAGCCTCTAACTATTCTTGGAAATTTAACATGTCTTTTATACTCTTATGTTCCAAGCTGTCCATGTTCCATGACTGAGTAGGAGGATAAGCTTGTGCATTGGGAAAATAATGAGCCTCTTGGAGTTGCTGATAGGAGGGTGTAGTATGACAAGAAGGCTAGGAAAGGGTGGGTGGGAGGAAAGCAGTTGAAAAATATTGACAACTTACTGCATTAGAACTCCATAAAGAAAAATCTAGTAGCATTTACAACTTGATATTGTTGGTAGGGAGGTATTAAATTAGCATTCTCATGAAATGGAGGAGTGAACATATGATTTCCATCATATCTTAACATGTTTGAGCATAGGAATAGTTGTAAAACTTTTACAATTATTTTAGAATAGGTTTAAAGGTCTACTCAACTAGAGGAAATGGGTACATACCAACATAGTCACCCAAATTTTATGAAAAAGTCACCAAGTTCTTATATGATTGTCCAATTACTATAATGGTTAAGAAACACACCAATATTTTTAGTAGAATGAAATTGGGCTCATTAAATTGGTCCCATTGGGTGTGCCAAAAAATGTTGTTAAATTAAATTGCACCTTGTTGAACATAGGCTCAACATTCCAATGACATAATGGAAATAACATCAATGTGTGGGACTTGGAAATTGAGGTTATATCTTGGGAGAATGCCAAATTAGTTTTCTAATCTAGGTCCAAATATGTTGGTCCAACCTAGAATATGAAATCCTATTACTAGTCCTAGGAAAATGGAGAGAAGGAATGGCATAAAAGGGGGAAGCAGAGGTGATATGTACCAAAGATAGAGATGTTTATTCTTTCCTGTGATTGCATAGATTATCAACAAAACCATAGAAATAAACTTAGATAGTTCTCTATTTCATTATTCTTACAAGAAAGTATGAAGGCTAGGGTCTAAAAGCTCATGAAAGGGTACAAATTACCCACAATCAACACTTACAAAAGATAAGAACAATCATAAAACTTATAAAATGATAAAATTTCATGCATGTATAGAGGTATATAACATTACACAGGACACAAGCAAGTGAGAAAAGGTAAATATTGTGATTTTTATTAACATAGAGGTATAAAAGCCAAATTTAAAGTTGCAGAATGCAAAGATTGCATTAGTTTGCTAGTTGAAATTATTTGGGACAACCTAAGAATAAGATGAAGAATAACCATTTAAAACGATAACGAAAGTTCCTTATATCTAAAATAAATAAAAATGGAACCCTGGGTCTAATGTGTAAACCTAGGATTCAAATGTTTTGGGTGTGGGATGTTTTTCTATTGTTTCTTTAATATGGAGATCAAAAAGGTGTGTAGATTGACTTTAAACCATTAAGGTGAGCCAATTATACCTATAATTGCATCTTATTGAGCCTAGGAATGGATTGGAATCAATTTTCTATGATTAACCTAATTATACTATATGACCTAATATGGAAAATGCAAGAATACAATTAATAGATTGAAACAGTAACTTGTAGGAAGATTTGGGAAGTGCAGAGGATTATGTACCTATCCTAAAAATTTGGTTTCAATGTGCATAGGAGGATTGATTCACCCAAGGGAATATGGGTATTTGTAGGATTCTTCTACTATGCTTTTGAGGTCCTCTAATGATAGATCTAATCTTGTGATTCCTAGTTGCAAAGTTGTTAGAACACTATCAAATAATTTTGTAGGTGAGTTTTCATGAGTTCAAAAGATGTAGGGATTCAAATTCAGCATTGAACAATTTATCTTCAAGCTCCCTTCAATCCTCTTCAAACCTGAAATTGAAAGATTCACAAAGAAAAGAAAAGTTGTTCCATTTAGGGGCTTTCCTTGGTCAAACCCCATGTTAGTGTTTCCACTTCCACGATGGCAATTTCAATGATAAATGGATAAATGATAAGAAGGAATGATAAAATCACAAAGTGCTACAACTCACCACCCTTCAATGGCTTCCTTGAAGGAATTAAGTCATGCACATCACCTTGAGGTCTTGATCTTGCTTGCTTTATTTCTTGAATTTCTTTGGAGACCTACAAAAGTGTTATCCTTCGCAAAGCAATGATGACTTGAACACAAACAAACTCACGTAAGATTTTACATGTTGTTTGGATCTTGATTTGCTACAATAAAGCTCTAAAATGTTGCTCTTGACTTGCTCAATAATGCTCTTGATGTTCACTTGTCTCTAGATAATTTTTCTTAATGCTTGTTAGATTTCAAATGATGTAATAACTAGGTCTTTATAGGCATTTCTCTAATTTCTCTAATTTATAGGTATCTAAAATAAAGAAAAATGGAACCCTAGGTCTAATGTGTAAACCTAGGATTAAAATGTTTTTGGTGTGGGATGTTTTTCTATTGTTTCTTTAATACAAAGATCAAAAAGGTGTGTAGATTGACTTTGAACCATTAAGGTGAGCCAATTAGACCTAGAATTGCATCTTATTGAGCCTAGGAATTGATTGGAATTGATTTTCTATGATTAACCTAATTATACTATATGACCTAATATGGAAAATGCAAGAATACAATTAATAGATTGAAAAAATAACTTCTAGGAAGATCTGGGAAGTGCGGAGAATTATGTACCTATCCTAAAAGTTTGGTTTCAATGTGCATAGGAGGATTGATTCACCCAAGGGAATATGGGTATTTGTAGGATTCTTCTACTATGATTTTGAGGTCCTCTAATGATAGATCTAATCTTGTGATTCCTAGTTGCAAAGTTGCTAGAACACTATCAAATAATTTTGTAGGTGAGTTTTCATGAGTTCAAAAGATGTAGGGATTCAAATTCAGCACTGAACAATTTATCTTCAAGCTCCCTTCAATCCTCTTCAAACCTAAATTTGAAAGATTCACAAAGAAAAGACATGTTGTGCCATTTAGGGGCTTTCCTTGGTCAAACCCCATGTTAGTGTTTCCACTTCCACGAAGGCAATTTCAATGATAAATGGATAAATGATAAGAAGGAATGATGAAATCACAAAGTGCTACAACTCACCACCCTTCAATGGCTTCCTTGAAGGAATTAAGTCATGCACATCACCTTGAGGTCTTGATCTTGCTTGCTTTATTTCTTGAATTTCTTTGGAGACCTACAAAAGTGTCATCCTTCACAAAGCAAGGATGACTTGAACACAAACAAACTCACGTAAGATTTTACATGTTGTTTGGATCTTGATTTGCTACAATAAAGCTCTAAAATGTTGCTCTTGACTTGCTCGATAATGCTGTTGATGTTCACTTGTCTGTAGATAATTTTACTTAATGCTTGTTAGATTTCAAATGATGTAATAACTAGGTCTTTATAGGCATTTCTCTAATTTCCCTAATTTATAGGTATCTAAAATAAAGAAAAATGGAACCCTAGGTCTAATGTGTAAACCTAGGATTCAAATGTTTTTGGTGTGGAATGTTTTTCTATTGTTTCTTTAATACAAAGATCAAAAAGGTGTGTATATTGACTTTGAACCATTAAGGTGAGCCAATTAGACCTAGAATTGCATCTTATTGAGCCTAGGAATTGATTGGAATTGATTTTCTATGATTAACCTAATTATACTATATGACCTAATATGGAAAATGCAAGAATACAATTAATAGATTGAAAAAATAACTTCTAGGAAGATCTGGGAAGTGCGGAGGATTATGTACGTATCCTAAAAATTTGGTTTCAATGTGCATAGAAGGATTGATTCACCCAAGGGAATATGGGTCTTTGTAGGATTCTTCTACTATGCTTTTGAGGTCGTCTAATAATAGATCTAATCTTTTTATTCCTAGTGCCAAAGTTGTTAGAACACTATCAAATAATTTTGTAGGTGAGTTTTCATGAGTTCAAAAGATGTAGGGATTCAAATCCAGCACTGAACAATTTATCTTCAAGCTCCCTTCAATCCTCTTCAAACCTAAAACTGAAAGATTCAGAAAGCAAAGAAATGTTGTGCCATTTAGGGGCTTTCCTTGGTCAAACAGCATGTTGGTGTTTCCACTTCCATGATCAATGATAAATGGATAACTAATAAGAAGGAATGATGAAATCACAAAGTGCTACAACTCACCACCCTTCAATGGCTTCCTTGAAGGAATTAAGTCATGCACATCACCTTGAGGTTTTGATCTTGCTTGCTTTATTTCTTGAATTTCTTTGGAGACCTACAAAAGTGTTATCCTTTGCAAAACAATGATGACTTGAACACAGACAAACTCACAAAATATTTTACATGTTTTTTGGATCTTGAGTTGCTGCAATAAAGCTCTAAAATGTTGCTCTTGACTTGCTTGATAATGCTCTTGATGTTCACTTGTCTCTAGATAATTTTACTTAATGCTTGTTAGATTTAAAATGATGCAATAACTAGGTATTTATAGGCATTTCTCTAATTTCCCAAGAATTAAATCTCAATACCTGACATTTGCAAGTTGAATTTTGAATGTTAAAATGCCGACACTGACATGTATCTAAAATTGTTCCCCCAAAAAATAGGGGGACCGATATGCCCTAGGGAGAATGGGTATTGGCCCTATTTTCTAGCACATTATGTGTCAGCAGAAAAATAATAACTAGATGTATTTGTTCAATGCTTGTAATTTTTCATAAAATGGTACAAATGGGCCATAGAATGCATAATTTAGGAAATTAGGGACCTAATTAGGTTCAATAATTTAGGAGGGATAAAACAAAGTGCAAAATTATCAAGGGTGACAATTTATGATGCTACATTTAGTCCCAAATTTAGTGAGAGTATGAAATTACATTCAAACTCACACTAAAGTGGAAAATCTATTTCAAAGAGGGGTCTGATTGTCTAAATATTGAAGATATAGGATGACTAAGGATCTAGGGGGGTGAGAAATCTTGCAAGATCTAAGATAGCGTGGAAAACCAATAGAAGCACAAAGTAACACCATGTATGATATGCAACAAGATAACATACACAAACATACAATGCCACAATGAAATACAAAAAGGAGGGTATGGATAACTAAGAGCTGGCAAGATTTGTTATCCTAGGATCCACACCAAAGGCGTTCATGACTCACACAAAAGTAAAGTCCAATATTTTCTAGGTGAATCATGAAGAGGAAGGAAACATGTGCTAGTGAACTTCGATATTCACTAGGTGAGCCCCCAAGACACGGTAAAATGAGAAACATACTATGTTTAGTGAAGTCCACTATTCACTAGGTGTGCACCCATGACAAGGTATCAAAATGAGAAACACACTAGGTCTAATGAAGTCCAATATTCACTAGGTGTGTGCCCATGCCAGCCATACCAAGAGTTATACTCCTTGATAATTTGATAAGCTGCTACAATATGGTCAAAATTATACTAAAACAGAACACTAAGTTTAATGCCTATGAATAAAGTGAAGCAAAAAATGACAATGCCAATGTACCACTAACTTCAATGTATGTTCAAACAAAGTGAAGCAAATAATGCTAAATTATGCCCCCACCTTAGAGGAATTTTTAAACACGATGTTGCAAGAAATTACATTAAGGTAGAAAAAAATCCATGCGATAAAAGGATATGAAAGCTTATTTGGAAAGTGGACTATTCCAATGATATGTTTCTAAATAAAGCTGCATCATGATAAGGGGTTACCCCCAAATGTAATGCAACAAAAAAAAAAGGAATTTTAGAACATAATGGATCCACAAATTTAGGATCAGTATACATCTTTACTACAGTGATATAATAGAGCTCAAAATTGACATCATTCCCCAAATATTCATGGAACAATGAAAACAATGGAGGAATGCCACATAGAGAGAAAATATTTTTTTTTTTTTGGGTCAACATGGAAGATACCTAAATGTCTCAACACCTTGCATCATCCCCAAAGGTAAAAACATAGAAAAGAACAAATTTGATAATATATAGAAGAATGGAGATGCAAATAGAAGAATCTCATGACAAATTTGTTTTCTTTATATCCTATGCCAATAGAGCAACAAGGGTCATCCAAAGAAATCTCAGAAACATAAAGACATGACAAGCAACACAACATGTGGGATCGCATCACATGCATGTAAACATAAAGACCACATAAAGAAAACACAATGGAGTATCATACATGCGAGCCAACCTAAAGCAGGTCTTCTACATCCCAATCTTGCTCATTATATAGGGAAGGCAGACAACTAGATAAACGGACTACATAGTTTCATAATAGGAGCATCACCAGGTTCAACATGTGGTGGTCACTCTAATTAGGAGGGAAACCTTTCCCTCATATAAATTCATTTTCTTTGAAATAACACATTAAGCTCATTGCAGACTTGTTCATCATTTTTTGCAATTTCATCTTCATCAGCTAGATTAATGATAATGGTAGGTTTTATGACAAAGTGTATTGTATGTTGTTTCACTTCTCATTTTAGTTCCATATCTTGTTTTGGTGAAAGTAGTAATTATTCTTGATTTTTTTGCATAGGTGTTGGATTATCTTGCTCTATTTCATTCTTTTCTTCTAACTGACAAGCAATAGCATGACACCTATGCCTACGCTCTTTAGAATTTTGGTTTCTTTAGGAACAATTTTTAATTTGAGATGGGGTAGGAGTGGTTTTCTCAACGATTGATATCTTTTCTTCCCTTAAGGGAGGAATTGAAGGAACCACTAGGGGTTGGGAAATCATTGTCTCCTTAGGTGTACATACACTTGTTTTATATTTGGAGGCACAAAAGGAATCGTTTGATTGTCTCTTGGTCTTTTATATGATATGGGTGGAGGAACTGTAACATATTTACTTTGGTTAATTTGAAGGGTCTTTGCTTGGGGCATGGGTTCATTCAAAACTGGTGGAGGAGGAACAACCATGGTCTTATTATTTGCAGGAAAATTGGTCTTATAACATCTATTACCAATAAGAGATGTTCATTGTGACTACCATCCTCTTCATGAAGATCACTCTATAACCTAAAGAGTGGATTCAAAACACATTAATTATGGCAAGAGCAAAATTACAAGAAATGACGAAACACCATCCTATCCCTCTCATTATCATTTAGATTTATTAATCTCAACTATTTCATGGTGAAATAAACAAAATCTCCAGTCTAACCATTTTCGAGATTATTATTTTTCTTTCCCATGCAACTTCACTTTGATAGGAACAGGCCTTGCAAACATTTCCAACTGTGTGTTTTGGGTAATTTTTCAAGTCTGATGTATTGGATGGGAAGAGCTTTGTTGAAACAAATCAATCTAAATAATTTATGTACGAATCAATTCTATTCTCATATTTTAACTTTGATTTTGAGTGGCAAAACAATTGCCAATTGTTATTTGGAATGTAGTACGTTGTTGTATTGGTTACATAAAAATCTTCCATCTTCACCTGGTCAATTTCAACGACAATGACCAAACTAATTCCAGTGTACATACAAATTTTACAAACAGCCTTTGATAGTTGAAATTACAGCATACTGACGACTTAAGCTCTACCGTTTCGAACAGTCTTTCCTTGCATGCGTGTAAAGCACATATAATATATCACAAATCCCTACAGACTTTTCTTCACGCGTTTAAAGCATAAATCAGAACTGTCTACAACCTGGTTTTAATTCCGTCCCAGAGAAATCCTGAACCATACAATTTCCTAGAGTCCCACCTCATTACGACATACTCCAATAATGCAATTGTCTTGTTGTGTTGTTGGGTGTAACGATATGATTAGATGTATCAGTTGTCAAGATAGACTGCGGGTCCAAAATATTTTTGAAGTCGCTTCCCTGGTCAGTTGCAATATTCTCAGCTACATCAAATAACAGGGAAGCTGAAAGAATTGGCATCTTATCTCTGATTCATACTGCGCTCCCCTACGCCTCCTGTCAACTTGTAGCGTTTTACAATGGAAACAAAGATATGATGAAAAAGAAGAGGAGGTCGGTCAATGTATGACTGAACTCTCAAGAGTTTGGCCATGTCTACCAGATTTTATCCTGGTGAGCGAAGCAACCTACACAGCACGCGGGTATCATATGGCTTTGATGCTTAACCATAATTATTGCATTAAACAGTCATAAATCTAATGTTGCCAAGTATTTGGCTGACATATGTTGTTATCACTCTTATTCAACTGTGTCACGTAGTGGTATATATTGATTCTATTTTCCATTCGAGGGTTTGATTTTAGTAACTAAACCCTATGTATATGATTATACCATTGAAACTAAACTTTGGAATACTCTATTCTCATCATGAAGGGAAGAAAGATATGGTTAATAGTTTTTTAATATGTTAGAAGGTCTTCTAAAAGAAACAAGTAGTCTGGATTATATGTTGTTACTAATTTGTAAAGTATGTTTAAAAGAAGGAAGTAACTATCATATTTTTTAGTTTTTATTTTTATGTGAAGTTGTTTGTAGTCTGTTTTAATTTATTGTCTATTTTATATGTAAGTCTGAATCATCATTTAGTTTTTTAAGAATTTAAGTGAGATGATTAAATTATATGTGCTAATAATCAATTTTTGTAAATGCTATCTATCGATTTAACTATAAATTTTATTTCTAAAAGGAATAAATTATAGATTCATGTCACAACAATACCATATGTAAGAGGTGGATGCCTTAACTCGAAACAAATCCTCTTGACCAACTCTATAATTAGAAAAATCATTTTTTTTTTACCTATTTAAGCTTTAATCTATGGGTTCCACCTATGATAATATTGGTGGTTAGAGTATTGAAAAATTGGCATTTACACAAAGTAAAGTTTGAGAAATTAAGCTCAAATAAAAGTAATTATACTCAATAAAACAAACACTTGTAAACATACTTGAAATGCACACAATAATGTGTAACTTGGGTGTTAATATTCTTCTATCTAAAACTATTATTATATGTGTCATGGATTGAAGATTAGTACAAACCTATATCCTTTCCTCTAACACTTTACACAATGGGAAATGGTTGATGAGGGTTGTTGAATATCCTTCTTTCTATTTGAAACTATTATTACATGTTTTGATAAAAAATAATACTGATATGTATATACGATACCTTCTTGTAGAATGTAGTGGAACCATTTAAAAAAATTAGAGAGTGATTTCAAATAATCTTTAAGATTTTGATTGATTTGCTTTACATTAAAATTTAATAGAAAACTATTCTTCAACACTTGAATGCAAGTTTTCTTATTATTTTTAAGTGACCAATGATTCAAGTTATGCTATTTGATTTAATCTCTTTTTTCTTAGAATTATGCCTTGCTATGAATTTGTAGTTTTTTTGTTGAAGTAAATAGGAAAATCGCCTATTAATTAATTGATCGTTAATTAATTATTAGACCTCATTTGCTTTATTCACTTAAGCTAAAATTAGGAGTATTTTTATTATTAGATTAGGTTATATATTTAGGTTATGTTGTCTTAAACCATAAGATGAGGACAATTGTCATGATCTAACTTAATTCTCACCTAGGGTTTCATCTAGGTTGCTTTTTATTTCTATAAGAATTCATTTGTATATTATAATCTATCCATGTATTTATTATTCAATACAAAAGGAATATTAGATGCTTCACTGGATCAGATATTTTCTCATAGTTAGATAGCAAATTAGTTGTTTGTTCTCTCTTTGTGATAGGTGTTTTGGTTGTAGGTGATTTATGGGAGTTGCGGGGTTCACCATTAACTCCAAAATGGTACCAAAGCATTAGATATGTAACTTTTAGTTTGAACTCTAAGAGATCTAATCTTGAGGGAAAAATTAGCTAATGTTAGAGAAATATGGGCATCATCGTTGGATCCAGAGTAGCCAAAAACATAAAGACTACTTGTGAATTCATCAAAATAAGAGAAGTTTAAATTATGATTTTTTTGAAAGGCATATAGATCCATATGTCCCTACACCTAAATCAACCATTAAATTTTGTGTTAGTACATGTTGGTTAGAAATAATAATTTTTGGTTTTTTATATTTTATACTAAGAAATTTTTCTTTCAAAATAATAAAAATCTATTATTATAGTGTATTGTGCATGTAGTACCCTAGTCGGAGGTTGTCACATCATATGACCAACCCCTCTATCTTATGAAGCACATTTTTCTTATCATCCACACCTTCTTGGCAACTTAGTGGTAGCATAATTCTAACAATGGACACCATCCAACCTAATGGCTATGTTATTATCTTCTTTCATCTTCAGATTCTCAAACAATGTTCTATAGGATTGCAAGTTTTATTTCTTCACATTGTCATTTCCTTCATAGAGATTCTTGAACTTATCCCATATCTCCTTTGCATTCTTTCGTTGCACTACCATGATAAATTTAGAATTTTTCCAACCCACTTAGGATAGCATTTGTTTCTTTAGAATTGTCCTCATGAGCCATTTTTTCATTTGAACTTGTGATAGGGTGAGCAGGTTCAACATAATCATCCTTGGAAGCTCTCCAAACATCATAGCCTACGGATAAGAAATAGCCAACCATCGTCATACTCTAGAAGGAATAGTTATTTCCATCAAAATGTGGTGCCTTCTAAAGAAGAAGACTCCTTTTGAGCCATGTATTCTAAACTAAGATCTACCTTTAGTTGTTAGGTTGTACCAAGGAACTCAAATATGATACCAATTGTTAGAACACATAGATATACTTAGAGGGGGTGAATCAGTATGTACCTCAAATTAATTACATTCAAACTTATCAATAAAAACTTATAGCCACCTTAACTAGATATAAAATTCAAAGCAAGAGCACAAAACCACAAAACTAGATTTACGTGGAAAAATTGGCAAGGGAAAAGCCATAGTGAGAAATCTACTTGGAGATACTGTCCAAATCTAGTCTCACAAAATTAAACGATGGTTGCAATAGGTTTTAAGGCATTTAACCTAAGTAAGTTTATAGCTCCCTATTAAACACTGACAAAATAAGGCAACAACCTTAGAATACAATACCTTGATGAATTAGATGATCAACCACCACCACAACACTTTTCTTGCCTCCAACTCACTCCCTTTAGCACTTACACTCCTCTACTTTTGGCTCACTTCCTCTAGCATACACACTTGCACTTCTACCTTCAACTAATTGCCTCCAACGCTTACTTACACACTTTGACTAACTCACTACCATTCACAGTTTACTTATACTCTTCTACTTTCAACTCACTACCTCTAGCATACTTCACATACTTCTCTACAAATTCTCACTCATACCTCTACCTTCAGTGCACTGATTTTGGAAAATTACATTAATCACTCATTAAACACTTGTACACTTTGATCACACACTTGATATTTCATTTATACCTTCCAAAATCATCAAAGAGTTTCTCCTTGTTGGCCACATTGAAATGCATGAGCATGAAACATGTAATGGACATATTGAGTCAACTCTAAAATATCCATGGGAGAGGTAAATTCAATGTGGTCCAATCCAGGAGATAAGCTGAACCAATTTTAACTTTACACACGTTCCCATGCTGGTGCACAGCTACAAAAAGTTGGTGCAAAAAACTTAAGTACTAAATAATCCCAACAAACACTCGACTCTCAAAATATTAACTCTAGAACATAAGGGGTACCAGAGAGAAAAGGTAGCATCATGTGGATTACATCACAACCATCAAATGATATTCAATAATATTTCCATGCCCTTATTTCATAACTTCATACAATATTATGCAGGTGCAAGAAAACATAAACATAACTAATATCTATTGCAAAACCAAACAACATAGTCTTGAGATATAACTTTGACAACTTGACTTATGATACACTTCAACAACTAAAACTGAAAGAGAGACAATAGATAGATATGTAAAAATCATCCTCTAAATTGCAAGACCACAACAACTAGGAAAAAAATGTAAAGCATTTCTCTGAACCCTCCATGATTGCAACAACATAGTCTTCACTATGCTTACTCAAGAAAATTAATGTGTTAACTTTTATGTTTTAAAAAAAAGAACATGCATGCTTCATACTTGATTTTTTCTACCTTCCAACATGTAGTATTGTATCTTTAGATGTTAAGGAATGCAAATAATTCTATGAATATTTTTAGTGGAACTTCTTGAACCACTGACTGCAAGAAATTCTTTTATACATTGTACATAAAAAAATAATGAATTCAACATTCGAAACATCATTTACTTATACATGAGTAACAAGCAATATAGAAAAACTGATAGAGTAACTATTATAGTAGCTTATGAAATACAACATCATACATAGTACTTGCTGACCAACATCCTGATTGCAACATACACAACCATCCACATGCCACCAAATTTTTGACAAAAAAAACATCATCAACAAACTTCAACAATTGACATCAATGACAACATCTACAACATACTTGCAACACTACTAATTAATTTTGCATGACTAATTAATGATTAGTCAACAATTATTTGGCCATTTCCCCATGTGGATTAGTTGACATAATGTGTACTTATTTTAATAAATTGTGGCATTGGCCATATCTTCTATTCTTCCAAAATAATAATTTTTAATTCCTCCCATGTACTAGAGAAATGAGACATGAGAAATTTTAAATTCAACCCATGTACTTGAGGCATGAAAAGGATCCCAATAGTCAACTTTTTAAGGTGCTACCAAAGTACCTCAACATCCTCATCATTCACATTTTTCCAAATCCCATCTCCCACTATTGATCTTCCTCTGGTCAATCTTGGAACCTTTCATTCTCAACAATCAATATGTACGATTTTTCATATCCCCATCCTTCAAGAGGTCCCAAGCAATGTGAGTGCTTGATCTTCAATTTTAATTATCACCATCCATCCCTTGGACCAAAATTATATAAATTGAGAGTCCAACTTACCATATTATGATCACTTAACATATCAAATAAAATCCATCAAAGAAACTCTTTGACCATATCCTCCCCATGTTGGTGCAACAACACAACATATCTAAGGTATAATTACATGAATTTAAATTTTATTTTATCTTCTTAATTCTTATTTTAAGTGTTACTTTAAATTACTTTATGCTTATCTCCTATGTTCTCTTTTTCATGTACACGAAACCTACAAAACTCTATAAAACCACCAACATTATCAATGCTCAACACACTAATATTCCTACTAGTTGATTTTCCAAAAGGTACTTACATGATTCCTTAAACTACCTATTAAACACTTTGGATTTAATTCTAAGAAAATATACACATTTTATTCTAGAATAATCATCAATGAATGGTATTTAATACAAGATTTAGATATTGAAGGAATATTAACATGAAGAAATATATCTAAATGAATCAAGTCCAAATAATCAAAAATTTTATTAAAAATAAAATGAAATTTAATATAATTCTATTTATCATACATGAAATGTTGTAGAAATAAAATTCAAGAATATAGCTAATAAACCCTTCAATAAGATTTTTATTTTCCAAGTTCCATAGCACCTCCTCACCTAAATGGTTCATTATTGGATGATAATTGTTGTCACATGAAATTGCACCTTGATGAACATAGGTTCAAAATTCCAATGATACAATAGAAATAGCCTCAAGGTGTGAGACCTTGTATTTTGAGGTTAGATCTCTAGAGAAGTTCAAGTTCCTTTTGTAAACTAGGTGAGAATATGTTGGTCCAACCCAAAATATGATATCCTATTACTAGTCTTAATCTACCAACTCATAGAGGAAAAGGGAGAAAAATAATTTCATAAAAATGGGAAGAGAAGGTGATACACCAAAGATAGAGATGTTCATTTCTACTTGTGATTTCACAGAGTATCAACAAAAACACTGAAACAAACTTACATAGTTCTCTATATCATTAATTTTATAGGAAATCATGAATGCTAAGTTTTGAAAGCTCATAAAGGGGTACACATTACCCATAATAAACACTTATAGAAGATAAGCACAATCATACATCTCACAAAATGATAAGAGTACATGCATGTATAGAGTTATATAACATTACACAAGATACAAGAAGTGGGAAAAGGTAAAAATTATGATTTTATTAATATGCAGGCATAAAATCCAAATTTAAAGTCTTAGAATGAAAATATTACATAATTTTTCTAGATAAAATTACTTTTGGGGACCTAGGAAGAAGAAGAACCATTTAAAAAAATGACAAAAGTTCTTTAAATCATCTATAGGTTAAACTAGAAGATAGGGCATGTGATTGGGCAAGAAACCGTAGCTAAAAATCCTTGTAAATCAAGTGCAAACATGTGGACCTCAAATTTTGAGCTGAAAGCTTTTCATAAAGGCCTTGAAATCATAGCCATGCCTCCATATTGATGAGTGTTTGAATGAAGAGCAAAAACCCCCACAAAATTTGTAGAAGAAATTATGGCTAGGAATGGTCCTCTAACAAAAGGTAATTTTCAAGCAATAAGTATAGCATGGTGTTGCTTTTCCATTAATATTTATCGTTGTAGCCTCAAGAATTAGATCTAGTAGTTGGAGAAGTTGGTACATCATTACTACTTTTTTTGCATGAATTGGGATCATTCCATTATTCGTTGCTTAAGTTTGAACATGAGCCATTAATATTGAACTTTCGTGGTATGATATTGAATTTTCATGCTATGATATATGGATAGCATATTGCAAGGTGTATTGCATAAGTGATTTAAAAATATCTAGGAAAAATGTGGTGTATTGTTATCATCCGCTAGAGTGTGGAATGGATGTGTCCATTATCTGTTAATTACTAAGGCATCAACACATTGTGGGAGGAATATTCAAGATGTAAAAATTTGTTGCAGAAGGAATAAATGAGCAATTGACAAGTGCTAGCCTGTTTGAAAATATAAGGAAAGCATAAATTGTTTTATGTATTGATAATTAGAAAATGTGATGCAAAAGGATTTCATGCTCTAATGGGAAGTAGACACGCATCCTACTTAGTCAAAGTCAAGTCACCATAACTTATATATGTTCTAAAAAGTATAATATGAAGAAAAGGTATGCTCTAATGTGAAGTAGACATATTCCCATTCATTTTTGGGAATTCTAAAGGCTAGCACAAATTTTTTATGCACTGGACATTATGAAATTTTGGCACTAGACATAGGGAAAAGTATTGCGATAGAATTCCACTAGATGTCATAATACTACATGCTTGTAAATTATATGGGGCAAGTAGAGAGTGAGCTCATGGTCTTTCCAAATTTTGATGCATGTCTAGGAAGGGCCTGGAGGGAGTAGTCGCTTAAGTCATTCAAATTTACACATGTAGAAAATCTGTCAGGTCAGTATGCTAGGATTAAGGGCTAGTAAATGGATGTTGTGAGAGGCTTGAGTGAGGAACTTAAGTCATGAGTCACTAGCCAAATAGGTCAATGAAGAAATATAAGTAAAGTGTAAACATGAACTTAGGGAGTTGGCATAGTTCTATCTAGGGTTTACGAAAAATTACTTTGCAATTTTGACAAATTTGTGCACTTTTGACAACTTTTTTCACTTTCTCAGACATATACCTAAAGGGGAGGCATAGAGTGGAAATATTTTGGAAAATTTTGTGGGATTATTTCCTACTAATCATTGAATTTGTAGGACTTACCAATCTAGTGGGCATAGAGTAAAAAGAGAATCTGCGAAAAAATGGGTTGACTTAGAAAAAACAAAGCAACATGTGTAGGCTTTCATTTGGAGAAAAAATAAAAAAACTTAGATCATGTATTCCCTTAAAGAGAATGAAAAGTGTGTAGCAACACTTCTTGGAAAGAAAAATAATAAGTAAAAAAAATTTACAAAATACAAACTGCAAAAATCTACCTTTTTCAAAGATAAACTTAATGGAAGGAGTTGATCTCCCTCAGACGATAGTTCCATTCTTCACCTAGATGCAACCATTGAAAATATCTTTGTATATGTGAGAAATTGTACACACTAACTACATGGTGAAGAATCATTTTACTATAAAATTTTTCATTGTTGGGATGCCATATAATGTAAGTGTTAGATTCATCTGATAATGGTGTCCTAGGTGAACATATATCAATAGGGGTGAAACTTTCTAGGAATATGTTAGTTTTTGGTAGAAAACCACCTATAGAAGGAAATAATTTCTACTCATACAAGGGTAAGCTACAACCATTATTGATGATCTCACATGGTGATGCAAAATAAGAAAGTTTCTAGCTCACATGGTGATGCAAAATATGCCAAGCTCACTTGTTGATCTACACAGGGAAATTCCTCCTCATGTACCTCAAATGAAAATATTAGGAGCTCTAGCATATTATCAAGTTGAGAAATGAGAGAATTACTCTCCTAACATGTGTTTTTTTGCTCAACAATGGACTTTTTAATATTCTAGTCCCATGTGAAACATTCTAACTCATGTGCCTTATTCCCAATTCACAAGGTCACATTTTCATCTTGAATGAAGACCTCATATTCAACATTATCACATTCAAGGATAGTAGAGAACTCACATACATCATAATTACATGTATTGATGCACACCTCATCAACACATACCTCAGGCTTATGAGACACTATAGATGAAGAACTAAATACTTCAAGTTGTCTCTCTATCTTTACTTCTTCTTGGTGATTGGTTGAAGTCATCTCATAACTATGGAATGATTTTTCCTACATGTCCTCTACTACCACAACATCACTCTTTATAATATCTTCTTCCAAGGAGCTGCAAGATTCAATAGACTTGGGAGCTTCATTTTCTACATCAGTGCAAATAAGAATGCTTGCTTCCCCAAATCATTGAATTTATCCTCACTCCAGATCCTCAAGTTTGAATCATGTTATTTAGAGGCCTCTATTGATGCAATCATGTGTAAGCTCTCCTCATTATCAATGAAACAAGGTAGCTCATCAAATAGGAGGATCACTTCCTCTCCTTGATCATCATTCCCCACTTGTTCAATGTTCTCTCATTACAATTGATAAGATTCAAATTTATCTTGTGGTGGGTCAAAAAACTCATTTTTTGGAGCATATGAGAGCTCACAAATAATAGGTTGCTCCTTAGGCTGCCTGAAACAACTCCCTCTTTTTTTTCTTCTGGCTAGCTAGCTCACCAAATAATAGGTCAACCTTTATAAAGTTAAATAGCATCAAGGAAAACAAAATGATCAACAAGCATTTGAAAGTATTGTTGGGATTTTGTAAGGGGTTGATCCTAAGGAATGATATGTTGAGCCTACTTAGGTTCAAGGTCTTGTAAAGGGTGAAAACTCCTAAAACTTGGAATTTTAAACTCAAGAGACTTGGTAGAAGGTGCAAGAGGATTAGCTTGCTTGAAACTTTGAAACTATACTTACAAACCTCCTCCTTCATAGGTTGATCAAAAGTGTAAGAGGGTGATTGGAATTATTTCCTAAAATGAGGAACATAAGGGGTTGATTGAGCTTCTAGCCTTTGTTTCTGGGTAAGAAAAAGATTCATATATAGTTTCACCTTAGTATAAATCTACTTTGTAGGACATTATTCATGATTATTTATTTATACATTCATTTGTTTATCATATCTCCACTGAGCTTCCATCTTTTGTTGGTGAAAATGAGTTTGATGGATAAGCTTAGCCTGCTATCAAAAATAGTACTGCTCCCTTTTAATAGCCTCTAACTATTCTTGGAAATTTAACATGTCTTTTATACTCTTATGTTCCAAGTTGTCCATGTTCCATGACTGAGTAGGAGGATAATCATGTGTATTGGGAAAATAATGAGCCTCTTGGTGTTGCTGATAGGAAGGTGTAGTATGACAAGAAGGCTAGGAAAGGGTGGGTGGGAGGAAAGCAGATGAAAATTATTGACAACTTACTACATCAAAACACCATGAAGAAAAATAGTAGCATTTACAACTTGATATTGTTGGTAGGGAGGTGTTAAATTAGTATTCTCATGAAATGGAGGAGTGAACATATGATTTCCATCATATCTTAACATGTTTGAGCATAGGGACAGTTGTAAAACATTTACAATTATTTTAGAATAGGTTTAAAGGTCTACTCAACTAGAGGAAATGGGTACATACCAACATAGTCACCCAAATTTTATGCAAAGTCACCAGGTTCTTATATTATTGTCCAATTACTATAATGGTTAAGAAACACACCAATGTTTTTAGTAGAATGAAATTGGGCTCACTAAATTGGTCCCATTGGGTGTGCCAAAAAATTTTGTCACATTAAGTTGCACCTTGTTGAACATAGGCTCAACATTCCAATGACATAATGGAAATAACATAAATGTGTGGGACATGGAAATTGAGGTTATATCTTGGGAGAATGCCAAATTAGTTTTATAATCTAGGTGCAAATATGTTGGTCCAACATAGAATATGAAATCCTATTACTAGTCCTAGGAAAAGGGAGAGAAGGAATTGCATAAAAGGGGGAAGGGGGGGTGATATGTACCAAAGATAGAGATGCTTATTCTTTCCTGTGATTGCATAGATTATCAACAAAACCATAGAAACAAACTTAGATTATTCTCTATTTCATTAGTCTTACAAGAAAGTTTGAAGGCTAAGAGCTAAAAGCTCATAAAAGGGTACAAATTACCCACAATCAACACTTACAAAAGATAAGAACAATCATACAACTTATAAAATGATAAAATTTCATGCATGTATAGAGGTATATAACATTACACATGATACAAGCAAGTGAGAAAAGGTAAACATTATGATTTTTATTAACATAGAGGTATAAAAGCCAAATTTAAAGTTGCAGAATGCAAAGATTGCATAAGTTTGCTAGATGAAATTATTTGCGAGAACCTAAGAATAAGATGAAGAATAACCATTTAAAAAGATAACAAAAGTTCCTTATATCTAAAATAAATAAAAATGGAACCCTAGGTCTAATGTGTAAACCTAGGATTCAAATGTTTTGGGTGTGGGATGTTTTTCTATTGTTTCTTTAATATGGAGATCAAAACAGTGTGTAGATTGACTTTCAATGATTAAGGTGAGCCAATTAGACCTAGAATTGCATCTTATTGAGCCTAGGAATGGATTTGAATCAATTTTCTATGATTAACCTAATTATACTATATTACCTAATATGGAAAATACAAGAATACAATTAATAGATTGAAACAATAACTTGTAGGAAGATTTGGGAAGTGCGGAGGATTATGTACCTATCCTAAAAATTTGGTTTCAATGTGCATAGGAGGATTGATTCACCCAAGGGAATATTGGTCTTTGTAGGATTCTTCTACTATGCTTTTCAGGTCCTCTAATGATAGATATAATCTTGTGATTCCTAGTTGCAAAGTTGTTAGAACAACATCAAATAATTTTGTAGGTGAGTTTTCATGAGTTCAAAAGATGTAGGGATTCAAATTCAGTACTGAACAATTTATATTCAAGCTCCCTTCAATCCTCTTCAAACCTGAAATTGAAAGATTCACAAAGCAAAGAAATTTTGTGCCATTTAGGGGCTTTCCTTGGTCAAACCCCATGTTAGTGTTTCCACTTCCATGATGGCAATTTCAATGATAAATAGATAAATGATAAGAAGGAATGATGAAATCACAAAGTGCTACAACTCACCACCCTTCAATGGCTTCCTTGAAGGAATTAAGTCATGCACATCACCTTGAGGTCTTGATCTTGCTTGCTTTATTTCTTGAATTTCTTTGGAGACCTACAAAAGTGTTATCCTTCGCAAAGCAATGATGACTTGTACACAAACAAACTAACGTAAGATTTTACATGTTGTTTGGATCTTGATTTGCTACAATAAAGCTCCAAAATGTTGCTCTTGACTTGCTTGATAATGCTCTTGATGTTCACTTGTATCTAGATAATTTTACTTAATGCTTGTTAGATTTCAAATGATGCAATAACTAGGTATTTATAGGCATTTCTCTAATTTCCCAAGAATTAAATCTTAATAGTTGACATTTGCAAGTTGAATTTTGAATGTTAAAATTCCAACACAGACATATCTAAAATTGTTCCCCAAAAACATAGGGGGACCCATATTCCCTAGGGAGAATGGGTATTTGCCTTATTTTGTAGCACATTATGTGTCAGGGGAAAAATAATAACTAGATGTATTTGTTCAACACTTGCAATTTGTCATAAAATGGTACAAATGGGCTATAGAATGCATAATTTAGGAAATTAGGGACCTTATTAGGCTCAATAATTTAGGGGGGATAAAACAAAGTGAAAAATTATCAAGGGTGACAATTTATGATGCTACATTTAGTCCCAAATTTAGTGAGAGTATGAAATTATATTCAAACTCACACTAAAGTAGAAAATCTATTTCAAAGAGGGGTTTGATTGTCTAAATATTGAAGATACAGGATGACTAAGGATCTAGTGGGGTAAGAAATCTCCCAAGATCTAATATCCCATGGAAAACCAATAGAAGCACAAAGTAACACCATGTATGATATGCAACAAGATAACATAAACAAACATACAATGCCACAATGAAATACAAAAAGGAGGGTATAGATAACTAAGAGTTGACAAGATTTGTTATCCTAGGATCCACACCAAAGGCATTCATGACTCACACAAAAGTAAAGTCCAATATTTTCTAGGTGAATCATGAATAGGAAGGAAACACGTGCTAGTGAAGTTCGATATTCACTAGGTGAGCCCCCAAGACAAGGTAAAATGAGAAACACTACATTTTGTGAAGCCCACTATTCACTAGGTGTGCACCCATGAAAAGGTATCAAAATGAGAAACACACTAGGTCGAGTGAAGTCTAATATTCACTAGGTGTGCACTCATGCCAGCCATATGAAGAGTTATACTCCTTGATAACATTGATAAGGTGCTACAAAATGATCAAAATTCTACTCAAACACAACACTAAGTTTAATGCCTATGAATAAAGTGAAGCAAAAAATGGCAATGCCAATGTACCACTAAGTTCAATGTATGTGAACAAAGTGAAGCAAATAATGCTAATTTATGCCCCCACCTTAGAGGAATTTATAAACACCATGTTGTGAGAAATTACTTTAAGGTAGAAAAAATTGCATGTGATAAGAGGACATGAAAGCTTATTTGGGAAGCAAGCTATTCCAATAATATGTTTCTAAATAAAGTTGCATCATGATAAGGGGTTACCCCCAAATTTAATGAAAAAATAAAATAAAAATTAGAACATAATGGATCCACAAATTTAGGATCAGTATACATCTTTACTACAGTGATATAATGGAGCTCAAAATTGACATCATTCACAAAATACTCATGGAAAAATAAAAACAATGGAGGAATGACACGTAGAGAGAAAAGACAAAAATAAAATTGGGTCAATAGGGAAGAGACCTAAATGTCTCAACACCTTGCATCATCCCCAAAGGTAAAAACATAGAAAAGAACAAATTTGATTTAATATATAGAAGAATGTCATGAAAAAATTGTTTTCTTTATATCCTACACCAATAGAGCAACAAGGGTCATCCAAAGAAAACTCAAAAACATAAAGACATGTCAAGCAACACAACATGTGGGATCACATCACATGCATGTAAACACAAAGACCACATAGAGAAAAAACAATGGAGTATTGTACATGTGAGCCAACCTAAAGCAAGTCTTCTACATCCCAATCTTACTCATTATATAGGGAAGGTAGACAACTAGATAAAGGGAATACATAGTTTCATAATAGGAGCATCTCTAAGTTCAACATGTGGTGGGTAACTCTAATTAGGAGGGAAACCTTTCCAACATCTAAATTCATTTTCTTTGAAATAACACATTAAGCTCATTACGGACTTGTTGATCAATTTTACCAAATTTCATCTTCATCATCTAAATTAATCATAATGGTAGGATTTATGACAATGTTTGTTGTATGTTGTTTCACTTCTCATTTTATTTCCATATCTTGTTTTGATGAAAGTTGTAATTATTCTTTATTTTTTTGCATAGGTGTTGGATTATCATGCATTGTTTCATTCTTTTCTTCTAATTGACAAGCAATAGCATGACACCTATGCCTACGCTCTTTAGAATTTTGGTTTCTTTAGGCACAATTTTTAATTTGAGATGGGGTAGGAGTGGGTTTCTTGACGATTGATATCTTTTCTTCCCTTAAGGGAGGAACTGAAGGAACCACTAGGGGTTGGGAAATCACTGTCTCCTTAGGTCTATACACTTGTTTTATATTTGGAGGCACAAAAGGAATCGTTTGATTGTCTCTTGGTCTTTTATATGATATGGGTGGAGGAACTATGACATATTTACCTTGGTTAATTTGAAGGGTCTTTTCTTGGGGCATGGGTTCATTCAAAACTGGTGGAGGAGGAAAACCCATGGTCTTATCTTTTTTAGGAAAATTAGTAAGAGATAACTCTGTTATGTAGTTTTCCTTAAACTTTTGGTATGACCTAAAAAAGAAATCCTCACAAGGCTTGATAGGTTCTATAGGTTGAGGCAAAGAGAAATATAATGAAAAGTTTCCACAAGGGAACAAATGATTAAACCCACTATGATGTGTGTTGTAAAAATTTGGGTTTCACATGGGAACTTTATGCACTTGTGAATAACCAATGAGATGACATTATGGAGCATAGCCATGGGCAACCTAGCTTCACATAGAACTGGCTTGACATTGGGATGATGGAGAATGATAAATCTAATTGTTCTGGTCCAAATTTAAGAGGAAGAGTGATCAAACATATCGTAGGGCGAGAAAAACCATTGTGAGTTTTCAATCATGTTTTCAATTGTTCATAAGAATCTTGATAAAGCTCATGCACATACAATAATTCCTTTGTGATCATATTCTCTACACACATGGTATCAATGAGTATTCCTTGTATAGGTATTTCTTTGATATGTTTGATGATATAGAGAGGACCATTGGGTGCACATATGGATGTGTCACTATTAGTGGAAGCAATGTTGGGTAATATAGTGGTTTGGCCCTTACAATGTTGAACATATATTAAATCAATCATTCTATCTACTTCCTTCTTAATAACATTGTCATTATCATTCTTTTCATCACTCATATCATCACAAGCTTGCACAAAGTTGGATGAATGGTTTGACATTGGATTGGTAAAAATTTGCAATTTTTGGTTAGGCTAGGCAACAAACTTATTCCCTTGATCATTAACACCACCCAATTGGATGTCATTAGAATCAATGAGGTCTTGAGCTTAATGTTTAAGATGCATGCATCACTTTGTATCATGACCACTTGTGTGATGATATTGAAAAAAGGTGTTTGGATTATAACTTGGTGGTAGAGGCTTAGTTGTGTCTATATCTCTTGTAGACATCTAAATTTGACCACTTCCACATGGTCAAAATCATTTACTCTATTCATGCATTTCATCAATATTAATTAAATGATTTATTTAATTAATATTTCATCTTTTTCCTAAGGTTCCTAAAGTATTTAATTGAATAATTAAATGCTTTACCTTACCCCCCCTTTTCCTCTCTAAATTAAATAAACATGTCAATTTTATTTAATTTAGTCATTTGGCCTTTTAAAATAAATTTTAAATTCCTACTTTTTATCTCTCCTTGTTACATCCTCCATAATACTCTTCTAATCTAGATTAATTTAATTAATTCATGATTAAGATGTGCACACCCTTAATCAAGGATTAATGTCACATCCTCCAACTTTTGCCACTTGCTTCTAATCCCTTGTTAATTTTCTTAATTATGCATTTGCATAGCCATAATCTAACCATCTTGCCACATTTAGCATACCATTTTGGTCAACCTCTTACATATTCCATGTTTGGCATTGACCCTATTTCCCATGTGAATTTTTAATTCACATTTATTCATCCAAGATTCCTCTCTTCCCCATGTGAATTTTTAATTCACATTTATCCTTCCAAGGCTCCTTATCCCTTTCTAAGTTCTAGAAAATTTGACTTGTCAAATCACTCACATGTGCTAAAGTCTTCTAGAGCCTTTGACATCTCACATCACCCACATGTGTCAAAATCCTACCTCTTTGGAAAGCTTGTCTTATCCACTATATTCTTCCAATCATGTGAATTTTTAATTCACATTTATTTTTCCAACTACTTTCCTCTTCCCCGTGGAGATTTTTGAAGAATTCTAAAATTCCTCAAGTGTCACTTTCATTCTCACTTGGGGACAAGAAGTTACTTTTTGAGAAAATATTCTCATCTCCCAAGTACTTGTCCTTCCTCCACATCACATGTCCTTCTTCCACCTCACTTACACCTCATCACATCCTTGGGCACTTCACCTTCCACATGTAAAGATCTGAGGGCTTGTGAGTCCTCAACTCACCATATCCCTTAATCTTGGCCATGGTGGCTCAATCTTGATGATTGAATTGTCTACAAAATTCAATTTCCTTTATAAATACCCCCTCTTCTAATGTATTTAGAATACTTAGTCATTTTTGCACCCTCATGCTATAAAATTGTCTAGTCATTTTGCAAGCATTATCCTCCATTTACCAAGCCATTCCAAGCATTGTCCATTTGCATTAGCATTCAAATCCTAGTGCATCCACATTGTTCATATTGCACCTATCTTCATCACACAACCATCCAAGGAGCACACAAGTCATCAACATCAAGGGCCAACCAAGGAGTTGCAAAAAAGGTATAATCATTGTTTTTCTTTATCATCTTTATTTTTTGTTTTATCCCTTAGGCTAATCATTTGAAGTGATTCTTGCATTTTAGTTATTTTTCATACTTAGGCTAGGGTAAAACACTAGGCTCACAACTCTAATGAGAGGCAAATAGATTAAGTTCTTATTCAAATTTTTAACATGATTGAATGGAGGGTGCTAGATAACTAGGTAAATTTTCTATATTTTGGTCTAAATTTGTATGGAGTTGGACTTATGACAGTATCTTGAGGTTCAATGTGGTTGGTTGTTTCAAGTGTATATAACTTGATATTTTTTTTGTTTTCCTTCTTGAATGATTGATAGTATTGTTTAGGTATTAGTTTGGATTTCCCAATAGGAGTAGATGAAGATGTCTCTTCATACAAACTAATCAAATTTTGATAATCACAAAGGGTCATACACAAATGAATAAATTATGGATATTTCATTAATAAGATTTTATCTGTTATGTTAGCTTGAAATTTTTTAATGAACACTCATTGGACATCCACATCAGTTAGAGTAAGATTTATTTGTCAATAAAGCAACTGATAACATCCTATGAAGTATGTGACCTTTTCATTTTGCTCTTATTTACATCACACAAAGTCAGTTAATGTAATTTGAGGTTTAATTTTTTCTTGTAAATGTTGGAGGAAGGCCTCAAAAAGTTCATTGAAGGAGTGGATTGAGTTATTCGATAATGAAAAAAACTATTCTAGAGCCATGTCTTTCAATGACCTAGGAAAAAATTTAGCTAGGAGTTTATCTTAAAAAATGAAGTCACTACACAAGGCTGTATATGCCGATATATGATTGCTAGGATCTCCTTTACCATTGTACTTGTCAAATTGAGATATCCCTATGTTCTATGACATTAATGTTTTCAAGATTTCAAGTGACAATCGGATCCTTTTAACATATTGAAATTTTTGAAAACAATGAAGTGCTTAGAGGGGGTGAATCAACATATATTAAAACTTAACCATTCCCATTTATAAATAAACAACACATAACATTAAATGAAAATAACAGAAGAGAACACATGCATCACATAAAGACACCAATACTTTTATGTGGAAAACCTAATGAGAGAAAACCATAGTGAGGATCAACTCAATATATGTAGCTCACGACTAACAAGAATTATAATGTTTTAAGGCTCATTTCTTATGGAATTATAGATTAAGTTATTCAACCTTAGACAAGATACAAAGGAACTAACGAGAATCACTATCTCAGGGTAGGATACATGAAAATTAGAATGAGAAAATTTATTATGAACTACTATGAAGAAGCATCTAACACATGCTGATGTTGCAATCACTTTTTCATATAATTAACCATTCACACTAATTTTAGACAT
Source organism: Sequoia sempervirens (assembly GCA_007258455.2). Classification (NCBI taxonomy): domain Eukaryota; kingdom Viridiplantae; phylum Streptophyta; class Pinopsida; order Cupressales; family Cupressaceae; genus Sequoia; species Sequoia sempervirens. Next base: position 192,138,586 of record VDFB02086081.1, on the reverse strand, counting down.
GTCATATTTTGCATTCTACTTATCATCAATGAATATCAATATCCCTTTCACAACATTGACTTGATCTTCTATATATATCATTTGTAATGTTCAACTCAAGACCTTTATTAGGTTAGGTCCAAGATGACCTTTAGAAGAAATCTTGGATATCACACTATTCAACTCCAATTATATATAATATTTGCAAGAGAACCAATTGTGGATTAATACATGGTATTACATGATCTAAACACATCATAACATATTCTACAAAATAGAATTAACTAATCAAGATCAACTATTGATAAAGGAGATGTTTTTCAACCTAAATAATGATACCACTACCAAAACTACCATCTATTCACCTTTGCACTAATGGCGAGAGACCAAAACTATCATGTGGACCAATAGGCAAGCGTTACATTTATGAACAATATCTCCTCAACCTTTTCTAAAGAAACTGATCATCATATGCTGGAAAAAGAGGAGACACCCTCTGAATATACATGAATAGAGCATTTTGAATAGTCTGTATCAAACTATCATTTTGAGAAATGTTCTTGCAGACCACCAGAACATCTAAGGCTATAAAGTAGTATGAATTATTCATCACTAATTATGTCTATAGAATGAAAAGGTTGATACATTAATTCTAAAGGAATATGGAGAATTACAAATAGCCTTTCACATTATATTACATAATTCAAAACACTGACAATTATAACTCTTGCTATGAAAGGTGTAGAGATTTGAACTTTTTGAAATAGACCCTTCACAACACAACATCTTATATTTTGTACCACAAGAAAAAACCATAGTTGGTGGAAGGATATTGACCAAAATATTTTGACTTTTTCTTGGAGTGTGTACTAGAAATTCCTTAACAAAAAATTCTACAACTTATCTACATGTTTGGTATATCAAAATAGAATAATATCAATGTAAACATATTGTATGTACACCAGGACATGTATACCTGCCTCCATAACATACTTAGATCATCATTTCATCCTTATTTAGCCTTTACTATCTTGCTAACTTGCACTCTACACACCAACAATCTCTAAAGTATATACAAATTTTAGCATATGCATTTGACATCAATGACAACTCATATTAAATTGGAATCAATGAAAACTCTCATTTCCAACAATATCCCCCTTTTTCATTGATGGAAAAACACATATGCATCTCTCCCCCTTTGACATCAAGGGTAAAGGGCATAATATCAACATAAAATTTGTATGAAGTCCCCCTTACTATATGGATTCTAAAAAAAATACTGGACCCCTAAGATGGAGATGCCACAAAACTGATGCTCTATACAAAATGAAAAAGGATGTACTATATTATTCCACAAAATTCATACAAAGACCAAAATTGTATTAATTATACCTTTGTACCTTCCATAGAAGGTAGGATTTTATTTTGAATTTCTTTGAGTTGTGCCAAGGTTGTAACCTATTTTTATTTTGATAAGACAAGAGTATGATTTTGAAATTCAAATTTTATGCACAAAACCTTAGATTCATCTATACTATATGGATCCTTCATCTTCAGAACTATATTTTTTATTCCATAAGAATCCCATATAGTGAAGATAGTCTCAAGTTTACTGATTCCCTCAACTAAAAAAATTGCTCCTTTAGTTGATCTCTTTGATCTTAAATAAAATACATCTGCACATGAATATTTTCCAATTTAGCTCTAGTAGATCCATCCTTCTCTCTTGATACATCATATATTCTAGCCATATCAGAAATTTGTGACTCAATGGAGCCAATTTGATCCTTGATACTTTTGGTAGAAATAGACCATTTTAAGAAAAAAATGATAAAGATTAGTGGCTTCATCAACACACTTCTTAAAAATATATTTTCTTTCTGATACTTTATTGTGTGCATTAGCACACCAATCAGATGCCTCAACCAACCTTTTATCAAATATCTTTCTCAAAGCTTATTTCTCCACCTTCAACTCAATGTGTGAAAAGTGATATTTAAAAGAATCCATTAAAAAATTCAATTTTTTCTCTAGAGGAAAAGATGAATCTATATTTACCTCTAGTAAACCTTCTTGAATCAACTTTATAATATCATCTATCATTTTAATCTTCTTTAGTTGTTCTTCAAGAAATTATTTTCTTGAAAAAGTATGCACGATGTCACCAAGCTATAATTTGTGAAGGGGAGACATGTTTGATAGAACTAATTGACCTTCACAAGTGGAAATCATTGAAGTTAAGTTTTTAACACAAGTTGGAAATACATCTACAAATGCAATAGGTCCTTAAATGAATCTAAAAATAAGGAAATTTTATCTTTATCCACAATGGTATCATGCTTCATAGCAACCTTCTCTTTTATATCATAAACAGTCTCAAGATTATCTTTTCTCACCTGTACATTTCTCCTTGAGTCTTTAGGAGGAGCAACATTATGATCTAGAGGAGCAATATTAGCTTCACTTTAACATTTAGTGCCTTGTGCACCAATATTCACTAGAGGAGCAATCTCCTCATTTTCCTTTTCATCACCAATAGTCACATTGCCTTTGGAAATTGATAGATCTACATCCTGAGTAGACACATCAATAATTTCCTATAGGATAGTATCATTTGGAGAATCTTTATCCACACACATTCATTTCCTCAAGGATCTTAGATTTATTTTCTTTAGACCCTAGTGCAGGAGCACCTAATCCACCATTTGCATGTTTCAATACTTGAAGGTTGTTAATTTGGTCATCTAGTTCTGTCAAGGGTAGATAGGGATTTTTTGAGTCTCATTATGCTAAATAAGGTATTTTGAGACCATTTATTATGTATTTGAGTGGTTTTTTTTGTCATAGGCATTTAGGGGTAGAAGTTGCAAAAAAGTTGTCAAAATGCAATTTTTAGAGGATATGAAGGGTCAGGAATTTGAAAAGCAGTTATGAACATTAGGGAAGTTGTAATTTGAATGTAATGGCTATAAAAAGCATCTCTATGGCTCGAAGATGATTGATTTTTGATAGTTTTAAAAATTCCAATACAAAATAAAATGTTTTTCTACACATTTCTTTGATTTCCTAAACTTTTTACATTTTGTATGGACCTGTATAGGTTCTAAATGTTCTAAATTATTTGGTGTTATGAAGATACATGTATTACCTTTCATTTGATTCAATTTTGAGAGTCTAACAGTCAGATTTGTGGGAGATTTCTTAATTTTTTTGAAGCAGCCTATAATTATCTATTTTTAGGTTTGATTTCTTTCTAAAATGGTGATATGACCCATTCCACTTTTTGTACTTACTTTTTATCATGGAATGGGTCATATAAATTGTATTTTAGGTGTTTACATGTTTTGGTAGGTAGTGGAGTTGAGTTGTGAGAATTGAGATGATGCCCTAGGGTAAAATTGAGTGTTTCCCTTATGAAAATGGTGAGTTAATGAAGGGTTTTGATGAATTGTTTTTGGCACTGACCAAATAAGTGTGGATTGATTTTGTGCAAGGTGAAATTGAAGTGTTGGATTCATTTTTTGAGTTTGGAAAGCTTGGATGATGAGGTTTTCAATAAACCCTAGTGTTTTGGCATGGAAAGAGAGGGTTTCACAGATCAGCATTGTAAAGGTCATGAATCAAAGAAATAATGGTGGAATCTAATGTTTTGTAACCCAATTTTATTATGTCAAAATAGTTTGAGTGAAAATCAAGAGTTTAGGAAGTACTTCCTTTGTTAAATAAGGCTAATTGAGTAGCCTAGAAGCAAGGTAGTCTATTGATTCTTGATGTTGGGTGAAAGAAACCTCTAGTGATCTATTGGGATATTGTTTTGGGATCTATTTCAAGGCTTAAATAATGTATTTTTTTCCATTGTACGACCTTCTCCAAAAGATATCTTCATTTGTTTATTTTTGAAGGCTAGAAGCCTCTAGTGGTGTTAAGGGATAGTTAAGTGTTTTGTGTTCAAAGGCAGGTTTCCTTGTTTAAGTTGAATCATTTTGAGTTGGAAAGTAGGTTATCACCACCTTGATTACATCAAGTGATATCAGAGCTTAGGGACAAGGTCTCTTGTGGTTGAAATTTTTTAGGTTTGAAGAAAGTGATTGGAAGGTGAAAAGACAAGTTTGGTGAAGATTCCTTCAAAAGGTGTTGGTGTTGCAAGAGAGTCACGGGATCTAAAAGAGAAGCATGCTAAGCTTTTTGAGTCACATAATGTAGTATTCACAAGGCTTTCTTCCTTGGAGACAAAGAAAAGAAGAGAAATGAATTATGATAGTGAAATAGAAGAAGATGATGAAGAATATGAGGATGTTGATGAGGAACTAGACCCTGAAGATTAGAGGATGGTAAAGATGCTCAAAGAAGTGAAAGGTGATTCAATGAAGGTAAAATTTAATCTTCCTATGTATGGTGGAAATTTAAATGAAGAAGAATTGCTTGATTGGATTGCTGCTATAGACAATTACTTTGAAAGTGAAGAAATTTTAGATGAAAGATGGTGAAGGTGGCACAGACTAAACTCAAAGGTCATGCTCTTCTATGGTGGGACTATGAGAAAATAGGAAGGAGAAAACAAGGTAAGTCAAGGATAACTTATTGGGACAAGATGGTACAAAAAATTAAAGGTAAGTTTCTTCCAAAGGATTATGAAGTTCAATTGTATAAGAAGTTACAATGTTTGAAACAAAAGGATCTAGATGTCAAGTCCTATACTGATGAATTTTACAAACTAAGCATAAGGTCAAGAAGGGATGAAGATGAAGTTGAAAAGGTGGCTAGATATCTAGGTGGTCTCAGATTTAATATTCAATATGAACTTGTTGTTGCTAATCCAAAGACTATTAAAGAGTGTTTTCACTTAGCAATTAGGGTGGAGGAGAAGATCAAAAGAAGGCAAGAGAAATTTGTTAGAGGAACATGTACTAGCACAAGAGAGAGAGGATCAATCCCTACATCAAAGCATCCATTTGATGAACAAGAAGGAGAAAGTAAAGGTAAGGAGAAAGGTGTTGATACAAGAGGTGTTTTAAGGGTAGAGGAAGGTTTAGTGGTGGTAGAAACATTAATGATTTTGTACATATATGCTATACCTCTAATGAATATGGTCATCCATCTTGGAAATATCCTGAAAGGGTTGGTAGTTCATCTATTGGTGAAAATAGGATTGATAGGAGAGCACAAATCATTCAAGAAGAGGAGTGTGAGAGTAACCATCCTACAAGTTTAAGAGCTTCTCCTAAAATAGGGGAAATGTTGATGATGGGAAAGACTGTATTAAAGGCAGCCAAGGAAGTGGAACCTTTGCAAAGAAAGAGCCTCTTCAAGACCACTTGTAAGTGAAAAAACAAGGTATGCAAATTTTTTGTTGATTGTGGTTCAATAGAGAACATGGTGTCTATTGAGATGGTGAATAAATTAAATTTTCAAAAAGTACCTCATGAGTTGCCATATAGAGTGTCATGGTTGACTAATGGGGAGTCTCTTTTGGTTAATGATAAAGTTGTGGTAGAATTCAAGATTGGAGGATATAAAGATAGTTTAGTTTGTGATATTTCTCCCATGGATTGTTGTCACCTACTCCTAGGTAGACCTTGGCAGTATGACAGGTGTGCCTTGTATGATGGTAGAGAAAACACATATACAATAGTAAAAGATGGGTGTAAGTTTGTTTTAACTCCTTTGGTGGTTGATGAGAAAGGTAAGGCAAAAGTGATTATGTGTGGTAAGAAAGATCTTGTAGAAATTTTGAATGAAGAAAAAAAGATAAGTGTTGTAGATAGTTCAAGGAATGAGAATATAGGGACAACAAGTAAGAAGATTGAATCAAGTTTGCAGGGTAAGTTGACTGTGAATTTGAATGAGAATTTTTTGGTGGAGACCATTGTGTTTCCTATAGGGAAAATTGATTTTGAAAAGCTATCAAGAACTACAGGTACAGTGATTAATAAGTCTAATAGTACATTGGACAGTATGATGGGACAAAAAGATGACAAGACAGTGGGACTAGTGGCAAAGAAGAAAGGACGGGTTGGACAAGACAATAAAGGTAGATGCAAGCAAGAGCTTGAAGGAAAAGGGAATACAATCAAGGAACCCCTGGTAAGAGTTTGTTTAGTTTCATGAAGGTAAGAACATTATCATGTTTTGGTCAAAGAACAGATGGAAGACAAATAGCATGTCTGAATGTAGAAGTGAAGTCTTGTTCAAAAGAAAATACAGTTAAGAATGTAGGGCAGACTAAAAGGTTATTGAATGAGAACCATTTGAATTCATTTGTAGACTAGAAGGCATGTGAGAATCTTGGAAGATCTATTGCAAGATTTGACTCTTGTGACAAGAGTTCTTTTTCTGTGGGGGTTGTATGGTGCAAGAGAACCTAATCCACCATTTGCAAATTTCAATACTTGAAGGTTGTTAATTTGGTGATCTAGTTGTGTCAATGGTAGATAGGGATTTTTTAGTCTAATTATGCTAAATAAGGTCTTTGGAGACCATTTATTATGTATTTGAGTGGTTTTGGGGGTCATAGGCATTGAGGGGTAGAAGTTGCAAAAAAGATTTAAATGTTGTCAATCAAAAAAGTTGTCAAAAATGAAAATTTTAGGAGGAGGAATATTCAATGAGAGATAACATTGAGACCATTTTGATTTGATTTATGCTATGTTTTTATGCCTAAATGAAGTAAACTAAATTAAATTAATTGATCTAAATGAATGAAAATGAATGAAAAAGTGTAATTTAAGTTATGTTTGAAAATACATTGTGATATATGCAAACAACTATGTAAATGAAGAAATAATGCAAAAAAGAAAGAGAAGGGATGAATTTGAGTGCACATGGATGAAATGTGATGATTCTGGAGTGTTCTAGATGCTAATGAAAATTACTAATTTTTCATAATGGGACTCATTTGTCCAGGGTGGTGAATTAGTCCTCCTGGTAAAACAGTGTTGGGAATTGGTTTTTGGCAGTCAGGATCCAAAATTTGACAAAACTCAAATTTTCATTCCGAAGGTGGGACTCATTTTCCACTGATGGAAAATCAAAAGAAAACTCTACAACACCAAATCTGGAAATGTTTGCTTGTCGGTTTGTCAAAATCATTTTTGGGGGAAACAGATAGAAAACTCTCTTCAAGCTTGAAATATACTTAGGTTGACTCGAAACACCTAGTTTACTTTGTTTTCCACTTTTCAACACATAAATTATTGATAAATCTACATACCTAAGTCTGTAAACACACATGCAAGAGGGAAAAATGGTTGAGGGTTAGAAAATAGGGGTTTGCCTTGGTCAAACCCCACTTGAAGTAATCAAACCCTTAATAGAATAATGAAGTGTAAAGGAAAGATAAACTAACAACATGAAAATGATATTAACTCACCAAACCCTTGATAATGCAAGTTTAAAGTAATGTCAATGGATGCTTCAAAGTGTTTGAATGTTTCTTGAAAAGATGTTGTAAGATGCTTCAATGCTTGTATGAGGTTGCTTGAATGAATGAGATTGTAGGAGATGTAAAATGAGATGAAAAATGCCTATTTATACAATCTTGTGTTGTAGTTTCCTATTCATACCTCATCACAGGCCGACATCAAGTGATTTTTAATAAAATACCAAAAATAAATTTAAAATATTTTGAATTTGGGGCCAAGGGGGACTCATTTTCCACCAATGGAGAATGGGTCCCACCTAGGACCTAAAAATAAGTGTCAGGAATTAAGTTTCATTTAATGGTTTTTGTTGGGATAATATCCAAAAATACACTTAATTAAAGCATATGAGGGCATAAAGGGGTCAATTAAGTCATAAGAAGAGATAAATAGTGAAGTTGTGCCTAGAAAAGTGTGAAATCTTGTTACAAGACTTTACAACACTTCAAAATAAGACTTGACGATGTGTCGAAAGGTGATTTTTAGGTGAATTGTAATGAATAGAGTCTAGAAGAATGTAGAAATGTATTACAACACTTCACAACACCTTCATAAGACATCATTATTTGAATTTTAGTACCTAAATATGCATGTTCAAGCCATGTTGCAACATAAAATTAGAGCAAAACATATCAAATACCATGAAACAAGACCTAAAAGGCCATGAAAATGAGAATGAGCCACTTTTATACGACACACTATGGCTCTAAGATGATTTGATTGTTGATAGTTTTGAAATTCCAATACAAAATACAATGTTTTTCTACACATTTCTTTGATTTCCTAAACTTTTTACATTCTGTACGGACCCGTACAAGTTCTAAATGTTCTAAATTTTTTTGGTGTTATGAAGATAAATGTATTACCTTTCATTTTATTCTATTTTGAGTCTAATAGTCAGATTTGTGAGAGATTTCTTAATTTTTCTGAAGTAGCCTATAACTCTCTATTTTTAGGTTTGATTTCCTTCTAAAATGGTGATATGACCCATTCCACTTTCTGTACTTAATATTTCTCATGGAATGGGTCCTATGTGTTGTATTTTAGGTTTTTCTAGGTTTTGGTAGGCAGTGGAATTGAGTTGTGAGAATTGGGATGATGCCCTAGGGTAAAATTGAGTGTTTCCCTTATGAAAATGGTGAGTTAATGAAGGGTTTTGATGAATTATTGTTGGAACTGACCAAATGAGTGTGGATTGAGTTTTTGTAGGGTGAAATTGAAGTGTTGGATGCATTTTTTGAGTTTGGAAAGCCCAGGTGATGATATTTTCAATAAACCCAAGTGTTTTGGCATGAAAAGAGAGGGTTTCGTGGATCAACATTGTAAAGGTCATCAATCAAAGAACTAACAGTGGAATCTGATGTTTTGTAACCCAATTTTATTCTTCCAAAAATTTTGAGTGAAAATCAAGAGTTTAGGAAGTACTTCCTTTGTTAAATAGGGCCAATTGAGTAGCCTAGAAGTAGGGTAGTCTATTGATTCTTGATGTTGGGTCAAAGAAACCTTTGGTGATCTATTGGGATATTGTGTTGGGATCTGTTTTAAGGATTAAATGATGTATTTCTGGCCATTTTATGACCTTCTCCAAAAGATATCTCCATTTGTTGATTTTTGAAGGCTAGGAGCCTCTATTGGTGTTAAGGGACAATTAAGTGTTTTGTGTTCAAAGGAAGGTTTCCTTGATTGAGTTGAATCATTTTGAGTTGGAAAGAAGGTTATCACCACCTTTCTTACATCAAATGCTTTCTCTTTTTATTTTTCTATCTCCATTCCAGAGATTGTTTGCACTTTATGTACACTTAGGATACCCTCTCCTTCATGTTGTCCAGAGGATCCTTGCATTTCTTTCTGACCAGTTATATCTTTTTTATTATTGAAAGGTTCTTGAAAAACACCATCAACATTATTTTGCATCTCATCAATTTTCTTTTTAGTGACTTTAGTTTCATTTTGAATATTTCTTTGTACATTTTCACCCATACTCATTAGAAGATCTATTCTTGTCTTGGTACAAATCTCTTTAGCTTGTCTTTTGAAAATATTTTGTTTCACTTCTAGGGAAACTAATATCCTAGAAATATAAATTTTCTATTGTTTCATTTCTTCATTAGCTTTGATAGCTTCTTCTCTCTTTTGCCTTAGAGCCTCAACAAGGCTATCTAGAGCTTTATTAACAATTTCATTGAAGCGATTTTTTTTGTATGAGCATTTACTCGATAGAAACTTTCTCAATTGTTTTCTTGTCTTCTTAGGGGACTTATGAATGAAGCTCCATTGTACTATCTAGTAGGCTATATTCAACCATTCCATTCAAGATTGCTCCAAAATCAAGAGGACCATATGTAACTAGAGTGGTTTGCACAGTACTTCCTTCTAAAATATTATTCACATTCTTCTTCTACACACGAGTATCTTCCTATTCTAGTTATTCAACATCATATGAATCTTCCTCATTTCTCTTTTTTCCTTTCTTTTAGGCATGGCATGCCCAAATTTGGTAGCCTTTTTTCAGGAGAGATTATAGGTGCCACTTTTCTCTTACTTCTAGATGTTTGAGTGGACTTGGAGGCATGTAGAGAAAAAAAACAATAGGAGAGGATCTATGTTGAACACTCAAAATTATAGGGGGGTGAATCAATATTCTATTAAACCATCAAATTTTCAAATCATACTTAACAATTATAAGGAATGAAAGCATGAACAATCAATAACACACACAACACATGACCACTAGGATTTTTATGTGGAAAACCCAAGGTAAGAAAACCCACAATGAGGATTAACTCAAAATATGTTATAAGTGATTGGGTATGTGCAGGATCATCATGGAAAAAACAAGCCCTTAAGTGGCAAAAAAATAAAAAAAATTAGAGTTAGGCAACTTGATGTAAAAATTTGAATAAGTTATCTATATTATTTCAAAAATATGTAAGAATAGAATCTATAGGAAATTGAATTTAGTTTCTAAACTACTAGGTTTTTTTAAAGATAAAAAGTTCTATTTGGTGAAAATTTGAAATTTCAATGTAGTAGTACTTAAATTTTAGGGAAAAAATAAGAAGTAGGTGGTTGTCTGACCACCCTAACCACAATAAAATGATAATATTTTTTTATCATATTTTAGATATAAGTAGACCTGACTCATTTCCTGATGTGATGCATATTTTTTTGTATTTTTTTCCAAGTAAATAATTAATTATGATTTTTTTATTACAACTTTTAAAAATATAAAAAACTCGTATGTCTGACCACCTTAACTTGGTCAAAACTTCATGAAATTAAAATTTTCTTTTTTTAATCCTATAGTATGTGAATCATAGAATGTGACACATGTTTTGGATTCAAAAAATGTGATATTGTTTGAAAGTTATAGATGTTTTTCAATCAGTTTATCAATTAGGACTTTAGTTATAATTTGAATATAAAATGAATAATAATTACATATTAAATTCAAAGTAAAATTTATATTGGTGGAAAGCTAAGAATCTCCTTTAAAAACCATTTTTGTTTCATCAATTTTGGGTTTAAAAAAAGTCATCAGCCACATACCCATCATATTGCCACTTTTTGGCCCATCATGATCCTGCACATAACTGATTATAAGATATTACAAAAAGGCTCACTGCTAGGAGGACTCACTGTCCAAGTGAACTCATTGTTCATAGAGAAAAAAAAAGATACAAGGAGGTGGCCTCACATGCAAAATTTGAATTGATAAAAGCGCATCTAACATATGTTAGATTCATTTCCTTTGAAGCTCATAACACACTCTAATATACTTAGATTACAAATATCTAGTCTCCTTTGTATTCACATACCTTTTCTCAACACTCACAACTTATTCACACAATTCTATAAAACTTCACAACACTGGTTGCATTAGATCATGTATATATTTAAATTGTTGGTCTTCAACTCAAATCAACCTTGGATATATATTAAACTCAATTGTAAACATCAATTAGGTCAGCCTAATTAGATGTAGCCTCAAATTATGCAAAATGTTCCTTCTCAACACCTAGTTTAAACTAAAATTTCCTTTGTGCCAAAAAATAAAGGAATATAGTTCGGCAGGGTCCTATAACAACTCCCTTTTCCATTTACAACACATATAATCTTCATAACTCTTTACATACCTTGAGTCAGCCAAGCATAGAACCAAAAAGTAAAATACTCTAACTCATTATCACCATAGGATATGTGGACAAAAAAATGTCATGCCAATTGGAAAATACAATGTATTGACACCTGTAAACATTCTATCAAAACCGTAATGAGTAACTCAAATCTATGAAGGAATGCTGACTAGTTAGGTAATAGCCAGTATATAGAAAAAATATGTAAACCATATCTTCTAAACTTCTATTACTTGCAACTTTTAAACCACTTATCCAAAACAATTATAATTCTGAAATAATATACCAATAATATCTATGAACAACATGCTAGAACAACATAAGTATATTTGATCAGGAAAGCAAATGCAAACTAAAATAACTGAGGGAACTATGTACAAAGGTTTCTGATGTAAACACTTATCCAAAAACCCTTTTTCAAAATAAACTATTCTTCATACTATTTGAACATTCATCATGTAGTGTTGACATCAATGACAACTCATTAATGATAAACTTCTTCATTCTTTCAACAATATCCCCCTTTTTCATTGATGGCAACATGTGCCAAAACAAAACATTTCTCCACAAGTATCTTTCCACAAGTATCTCCCCCCCTTTAAAATTTTAAGGGCAAAGAGTGCTCCCCTCAAGACATATGTACAAATTGAACTAGCTCCCCCTCAAGATGCTAACCAAAAACTCCTAATACATCCACATATGTACAAATAATCTAAAAACATGAAAAATTGAAAGATATATAGAAATAGAAATAGAAATGGTCAACCCAAAGATGTTGACCCCTGAATCTTTTGAAGAATAGTTTTCCAAGTAGATTTTCCTTCTTCCCAGCTCTTCTTCACTGTTGCTAGCATTCTAAGTAGAGACTCAAGCTCTATCAATGTTTCTTCTCCTTCTACATTATGAAGGGTAGGATTTATCTTTGATATTTTTTCATTACTAGCAAGGGCACTTGAGATAGGTATATAATTTGTTCTTGGTCCCTTAGCTTTGCAAGATGCTTGATAATCTCTTCCTTCTAGCATTGCAAAGTGAAGAATCTGTCATGCAATTCTACTATAGTAGTCTAGGTCTTATAATCTTTGTCTAAAGTGAGATCATAGGCTTTTTATGCATTAACTATCTGAGACTCAATCGAGTTCAATTCATCTTTTATCCCTTGTGTGGTGTTCGACCACTTCATGTAATACAAAAATAGTGCTTTTGCATCACCCTTGCAGACTAGTACTTCCTTCAAGAATTCTTCAAATTTTGTATGTGTAGATGCACATTTTTATATGATATCCATTAGCTTCTTCTCTTTAATCCTTGACTAAACCTAATTTTTTGTTTGTCTTTTCAATTCATAGGCATATTCCTTAAAGGAATCAAACAACAATTTTAAGTTTTCCACCGCAGGTAAAGATTTATCAACATTAGTTCCTGTAATGATCTCCTAAATTTTTTTAATAGATTCATCTATCAATTCACTTCTCTTTTTATATGTTTCAATGATTTCTTTTCTGGAAGATGCATTAAACACATTACTTAGCTGAAATTTTCTTTTAGGAGATATCTTGTCTAGATCAGCATTAGCCTATTGCATGGGCAACTGCAACAATTGGGAGGAAACAACTAGTTGAAACTTTAAGTTTTTAGATAACAAACCTTCTAAAGGATTATTGGAGGACGATTCACCAGAGGGCTTAGGTAAATCCTCAAAATTCTCTACTTCTTCATTCTTTCCAATCATAGACTTTTCTTCTTCTTCACTGAAAATTTTGTCTTTATCTCATTCATTCTTTTCGTTCTTTCCTTGCTCGTTATTTTATTTTCTATATTATTCTCCTTCCTTATATCAATCATTTTCTCCTTCCTGATTCTTTTCATCCTCATTCCTTTTCTCATTAGCTTTATCATGCTTCTCACCTTCAACAGTGTTCTATTATGTATCTACTAGAGGAACATATGTCTTTGGGTGTCCTTGATCTACATTCTCCTTAGTTTTTAGAGGGATGTGGGTTTCATCCTTTGTAGTTTCCTCTCCAAACTCAGCAATATTCTCATCTTTAGTATATTTTTTGCATTGGATCATCTATATCTAAAGGAACATTATCTAGATTTTCTTTGATATCGGTAGCAACTGTGTTTTCATCTATCGGATCTTGTTCCTTGCTAGTAGAGGAAATAGAAATCATGTCATAATTTTGTGCACTATCGGTAACCTTTTCTTCTATTTAATTTTGTATTTTATCTTTTTGATCTTTATCTCTTCCCATTAGAATTTTTATCCTTCATTTTGATATGAATTCTTCATTAAGTACTTGAGCTAGTGTGGCCTTATCAACATCAGATAGAGAAAATCCAAGTTTCTCCATAGCATCTAATCTAAGATTCTCTTCCCTTTCTTTGGCCTCTTTTCTTCTTTCCAACAAGAGTTTCCATACAACATTAGGAAGTTTCTTCCTAATGTTCTCCATATCTTCCTCCATTATGACAATGAATTTGATAATTGGTTTTATTATTGTGGCTCTATTTTCCTCATTTTCCTTTCCATACAAAGAAGTTGTTTCTTCCAACCTCACATGATGCAACATACCTTTGAATAATGAGTCCAACTTCATTGGACTGAGCGGTATTTTTGTAGATTTCTTCTTTTTTCTTTTTGGTTCTATTGTGTCTGATTTCTTTTCCTTCCTTTCCTTCACCTGCTTATGTACATGTATATGAAAGGCTTACTTTTCCTTCTCAACTTCTTCTTCATCAAAAGTATCAAAAAATATATTCTTTGTTTATTTGAAATAGTGTCACTTCCCTTTTGGATCAATGGGGAACCTTCATCCTCTTCTTCCTCAAACTATACACTCAGTTCCTTTTCTTTTATTCTTTTTAATGTAGTAGTAGTGGAGGTTGCCATAGTAGCTTTCTTTCTCTTTATAGGCCTCGTGACCTCTTCCACCTTAGGTTCTTCTATTTTCAAAGCACTGATCTTCATTCTCTTTGTTCTACTAGAGGTAGTAAATAATACATAGAGTTGTTGAGTACTAGGGGAAATGGTGGAAGTTCTTCTTCTTGATCTTCTAAGTCTAGTGGTCTCACTTGTTGTGCTTGCTTCTCCCTCTACAATTTCTTTTAATTTTTATATCTCTTCATTTGTGATTCCTCTGTCCTTGAAATAATCATGTACACTTTAGTTTTCTTCTTCTTTATTTCAATATTTTTTAGTTTCATGTGCACTTTCATAGATTTCTCCTCATATGTTTCATGTCTTTCTTGTGTAGGGTCCTTAGGATAGTTAAATAAGATACCAACATAACCATCTATTTCATTCTCATTGATCTCATATCCAAGTAATTGAATCTAAACAATTATGGGTTCCACAGCTTCAATGATGCATTTAGCAATTTTGACCAAAAATGTGATATCATCTTGATAATTTTCCACTACAGACTTAGGTATCCTTTCCTGTTCATTCATTCTCTTCCCAAAAGCTATGAAGAAAGTAGTAAGTGCATCATCTTGAGCTTTCATATCACCAATGCTATGTATATGTTCAAATATTTGATGGGATATAGGCTTGAGTTTACTCCATGTAATATTGCTTCTTCTTGGAAGCTCCCTCGGAAAATAGAACAATAAAGAAACTACCAAAGAACTAAATTTGAAAGGGTATTCCTTATCTTTAGTTTTCTTCAGATTGTTAAAAATGTGTTGCTAGAGAAACTCACACAAATCATAGTCCTTTCCCTTTTCCACCATTTCATGAGCTGCATGAATTATTATGGCAGGCACAAATTTCTTTGATTGTGTAATATATCTTGTATCCAATGACCATAGTTGAATATCACATTGTAGGATTCCAAATTGTATTCACGGTGAGAGACCTTTGATCAAATGTGTCTCCTATTAGTTCCATTACATCCTTGTTCTTTACAGATTTGAACACAGGTATAGGTCTTGTGTCAAAAAGTCCAGTAATTTCCCTTATGAACTCTAGAGATGGGAAAGATAAATATGAAGTTAAATTATAGAAAATTCATAAGGAAATAAACACAAATAAGTTATACCTTCATATCTCCTTCTTCTTCATGGATTGATCTCACAAGAAGCACCCATTCTTGTAGATTTTCTCCAATGTTGATAAGAGATGTGGTTGCTCACAATATTAGCATGATGATGGTAGGATGGAGATGGATTTGATGGAGATTTGAGAAGCATATGGATATGGAGAATGTGTCTTATGAGAAATGAGAGCCAATGCCTCATTATATAGAAATTTGGTGAGAGGGATCAATGGCTAGGATTGAATGGCTAATGGAGGGTTGAGATTGATTGTGAAGGTGAGGTTTGGATCAAGTATGAGGATGGATTAGTCTTGTGACAAGTGTAACAAGATGGAAAGGGGTAAAATTGGGAGGTGTGCTCACACATGCATGAGAACACAATGGGAAGAGAGGCATTAAATTTTGGTAAGAGGTTTGTGGGGGTAGGTGAAATGCAGGAATTTAAAATTAGGAAATAATCATAATGGTGATTAGGGATGAGGGTTAGATCAATTAATAAATTATTAATTGATTAATGAGGATATGTTGAGTTAATAAACCAAGGTTTTATTAACTTAGGTGGAGTCAAAAGTTGGAGAATGGGATAATGATGATTAGGATGGGGTAACTTAAGCAAGGTTGGGGGATTTAGAGGAATAAAGGTAAATGGTTAGTTTTAATTAAAGGTGGTGGATAAAGGTAAATGAGAAATTAATTAAATAAATAATAAGTATTTATTTAATTAATAGGTTAGTATAGGCTAAAATAAGTTGTGGATGGGTAAGGTCACATTTTAGGTGTCTACATTTTTCCCCTCTTTGAGACAATGTTGCGACTAAAAGAGGTAACATAATTTCAAAGAAGAAGAAAAAATAGTGGCTAGGAAAGGGATTAGGACTAGAAGCATGATGCCCTTGTGACTAGGTAGGATGACGAGGAGGTAATGGTATGCCCCCTCAAGAGGACATGTGGGTTAGGGGAACACAGGTGTGCTCTAGAAATGGATGGGAAGACTAAAGGATGAAGGATAAAAAGATGAAAGGGTGAGATACCTAAGGATGGATGGGAGAAGATTAGGATGACGAAGATGTGGATAGAAAGGGAGAATGGATGATTATCATGCTTCAATTATATGAGCAACCTAGAGTTAATATTGTACTTGACATTATGCACCAAGGCATGAGGAACCAAGATGACAATATGCCAAGTACATGATCAAAAAGGTCAAGTGTAATCATTTTCCTTATGACACCATGACATGGAAGAACATGATGCCCCTATGGAAATATAGTGCAAGAGACCATGATAAATGAAAAAAATGATAAAACACACTGTAAGAAACAAGCAAGCATGCACAAAAAATCAAAAAACAATCAAGGACTAAACTCCAAGTCAAGCTGAAAAACTGATGAATGGGTTCATTGATGGATTGGTGATGATGATGATGATTGAGAAGGATACATCTCTATGATGATAGTTAGATTAAATTGGATCAATGGATTTGAGCTTGATTTGGATTAAGATGATGGATTGCTTAAGGATGGTGCATTAGCTTGCAAGGTTGGATTACATGGATTAGGATTGATTGCATTGGATAAGATTGGATGGGGATGGGTGGATTGGAGATGTGGATGGAGGATAGGATGAGAGGAATAGATGGGATTCAATGAAAAGGGAGAACCAAGTCTTAGGAAGAGGATGGGAGGATAAATGGATTGTGTGGATAGGAGATACATGGATTATGTGGATAGAAATTAAATGGATTTAGTAGATGGAAGATAGGTGATGGGAGATAAGAGTATTGTTACCAAAATTTCACCTACAACTCAATTTGGTTGAGTTGAAACATTTGTTACACCTAAAGTGAAAGGTAATTCAATAAATTTTTGTTAATCTTAATCTTTTGCATGTGAAGTTTGAAGTTGAATTCATATTTTATTATGTAATATTTTACAAAAGAAAGAGATTATACAAACTGCATGATATTTCTATATTTCATCCATTTTGAAAATGAAAATGTATACAATATTCCTGTTTCATTCATTGAGATCAAAATAATGCTTAAATATCCCACACAAGTTTTGGGAATGACTGAATTGAATTAATACAATAGTATATGCAAGCTATACATTTGAAGATTAAGTAAAGGAAAAACACATGAGAAGGGATCATATCCATGATTTCCTTAAGGGTTGATGTAGATGTTTTCCTTCTATCTTTAGCTCCTCTCGTTCTTGATCTCCAAATGTACCTACAATTGATTGAAAGATTTTGTTAGAGCTTGGGACATGAAATATCATCATATGTTTCATCAACATACATATAAATTATAGTTTTTATGCATTAAATAAATTGAGCCATTATCAGATAAATGCAAAAGATCCAAATCAGATCATCATATGAGATCTAAATCATCAAGAAGAGAATTGAACTTCACTGTTTGATCTAACTAGTTTGCTCATTATGCAAGTACAAGTTCATCATTTCATGTTTCGTCTTGCTTGACATTATAGTATGTGGAGGAAATGGTCTCCCACAAGGGTTGAACCCAACATACTGTATCCTCTCATTTACAAGAGAGGAGTAAGGGCCTAAAGGGGTAGTGATGAAAGCTATGAGCAACAATGATATCACTAATAGCTAATAAAATGCCAAAGACAACCAACCATACCATGAAAAGCTTATTAGGAGTCATTCAATGACAAGAGAAACACCTATAGGAATAAGGGCTCATAAGGGCTCATCGTAGGCATGTTTTTTTTTCTTTTACACAGAAGTAAAAGCCCTCGATTTCTACAAGGGCATGGTTTTAAAACCTCAGAGACAAGGTAGGCCAAGTATTGTAAATTTTACAGTGAATGTAGTAAATATGAAAACCCTCATGAATATAAAATGAACCCCAATTTAATCAAAGCCACAACCTATAAAGAAGAAAAGATCAAACCCTTGAAGTTCCTGTAGCAATACACGCAACCTTAAAACATGAAGATACATGGAGAATCGAAACATTTTTTAATCTTTTTCTGCTGAAATGGGTGGCTCGAGGCTGAGAAAAATTATTTGTAGGAAAATGAAAACCTAGTGTAGTAAGAAGTTGCTACCAAGAAATGAAGAAGAATACAAAAGAAGAAAAATTTTCATAGTTGAGTACTATGAATAGCAACAAAATCAATGTTTTCCCATATGAATCAAAGCCCACAACCTTTGTAGAAAATGAAAGCTCTGAATACATTCAAAATACAAAGGAGAAAACCTAGAATAACCAACAAGAAGAGCCTTTTGTCAACTCTTTTAGTAAAAGAAAGGACGTCAAACTTATGGAGTAAGTAGAGAGAAACAAGATTTTCAATCATTTTCTGTGAAAAGATAAACAAAAATATTTCATTTCACAAAAGAAATAGAGGATAGACATACCATGCAAGCATGATAGCATGTGAACCATTACTTAGACTCAAGTTGGCTCCAAATCTCTACAATGCATCAAACCCTAGCTCCATGGTGGTGCCTAGCAAAGGAAAATTTTACTAAGTGTAAAATGAACTATGATATCTTTGGAGCCGCAGGTTTGGTCACTTAGGGTTTTCTTTACCCTAAGTGGCTAATCTCTACATTAGGCATTTTTTCCTATTTAAAAAAAATAAAATTGCATAAATAATTTTTTTTCTATTAGGTGCTTTTCATATACTTGAAAACTTTGAAAAGTATGTTAATTTCCAAATGTGTAACGATCCCCTTTAGGACTTAATAAAATTTTGCATTGTTCCCAAGCCAGAATAGTATCATGCATGTTTTGCACAAGGGTGAATTTGAAAATGTAAAGAAACATTATTGAAGTGAGATTATGAATCAATTTAATTAATGCTATCTATTGTGCACAATAAGGATATGAGGCATTTATTTCAAGATATAATCATGCAAAATCAAGAGTGGAGTTCAACAAGGGTTTCAAAGTCTCATTTTTAGTTGATGGAGCTTTTTTGGGTCAACTATCATGTAGACTAAGTTTGCAACTTTTTGAGCCCATTTTACTTTAGTTTTGACTCCCCTTTTCATGATTTTCATCTTTGATCATGGGTGAGAAATTTGGAGATATTTTTCACTTTCAGTTAGCTGCTAGTTCCACCTCCTAGCTCTTTGAAGTTACCTATTGTATATATTGGAAAAGACTATCTTTTTTCCTAGTTCTTTCCTTGTTGCTCTCTTGTCTATTGCAGAGAGTCTAAGAAGTTTTTGTAACTCAAATTGATCCACTTGCAGCAATAGATTCCTTTCATTTTCAGTAATAAGCAACATTTCCCTCTCAATTATACTTTGTTCAAGTGTTTTTTGTGAGTAGTTTTGATAAGGATATTGTGGTTTACGTGAAACCCTTCATTTTTATCTTGTTCCTTCAATGTTTGGTACAAGTACAATATGTTATAGTGCAGGTTTGTGATTGTGTATCTCATTTGTTGAATGTGATTTATGAGAAAAATATTTTTTTCTTTAAAAAAAAATTCAAATATTGAAACCTTTCACATGAAACACTTTTGCAAAACATGTTAATATAAGTTGTGAATAAACAAGGCTTCATGTTTAGAATATATTGTGAATTTGACCAATAAGTAGATCTAGAACGTTTGGTGCATCACATCCTAGGATAGGTTTAAATTCCAAATTTCTTTCTATCCCTTTTCCTCTCAAAGAAGGTAGTTTGCAGGAGGTATCACAGGGAACCAACCCATTATCTAGAGATTCATCTTCACTATGAGTAACCCACAGGCTCAAAGATGTTTCCATGTTTCACAAGATTACTGAGCACTTAAACTTAGCATTTGGGTACAATCTCCATGACAAAAAGGATGGTGGATGAAGGAGGATGGAGGTCCAAGGACTAGTTGCAAAGGATGAAGACTCCCCACACTAGAGTTAGTACAACCATGGATGGCATAATAGTGGCATGAGATGGAAGGGTAGTACATACAGGACATGGATGGAAGTAAGAGTGGGGATGGAATTTTCCAAAGCATGCAAGTATATTTTTCCCCTAGCTTTATGAAGATTAAAGGTGAAGAGAGGCGGTGAATTGGCTAGGATAGGGGGATGGAGATAGGATATCGGCTATGGGATGGAGGATAAGTGGATAAGATATGGATGCATAGATATTTGACCCCTAAGCTCTTTATCAAGATCAAAGATGGGAGGTAAGATGGATTTTGATAGGATGAGGGATGTATGAGGAATGATATGGATAGGATAAGATGCATGGTGATTATGAAGATCCTTAGCCTTGTCAAGATCAAAGGTGGAAAGGGGAAGATGGATTTAGATAGGATGATGGATAGATTTTGAAGGATAGTGGAGGATGTGGATAATATGTGGTATGGATGAAGCTTTCCCCCAAGTGTAGAGTGCAAGGGAATGGGGAGGAAGGACTCAAGCATCTAGAATTCTATAGATGGTATCCCTTAATTATGTGCTATTGTGCTCATAGAAATTGGTAGAATGATGGTAATGGGGATAAGATGGATTGAAAGATGGAGGGATGTGTATTTATGCAAAGGATTGGATAAGATGGATGGAAGGATGGAGAATGGATGTTGGATAATTGATGGGTTGGTGAAGGACATGTGGATGATTGGATGGGAATGTTCACAAGATCAATATTGGCACACACGCTGAAGGGTGGTGGAGTTGTGGAAATGAAGTGGATTTTGGATTTGGAGGTTTAGATGGAGGAGTGGGCGTAGATTCTAGGACATAAGGACCCAAAATGGATGGAAAAGATGAAGGATTATTAGATGGGATGGAAGACTTAGGATTGGATGAAACATTTTGTTTAACAAGTTTGGATGCCAGCTTTGATTTTTTTTTGGATGCATTGATTCTATGAGTATATTTGGAATCCACATGGTATTTGAATTTGATTTTTTCTTCATGGTCCTTTGTGGCTGTTGTGATTTAAATTTTTTATTTTGGGTCATATTTTTCTTTGATTTTTCACGTCTTTTTGAGCAGACATGTTGATTCCTTGATTTTTGTGGATTTTTGGATTTATAAATTTTAGATTTGGCATCAAAATTTCTTCCAAGAGCAATGTGATTTGTGGATGGAGATAAAGGATGAAAATTTAGTATGGATGGGTTAGTGTTGATAGGGTGTTGGAAGGATTTCAAAGATGTGTGCCTTGGTTGATCTTGA
This sequence comes from Sequoia sempervirens, assembly GCA_007258455.2. Taxonomy (NCBI): domain Eukaryota; kingdom Viridiplantae; phylum Streptophyta; class Pinopsida; order Cupressales; family Cupressaceae; genus Sequoia; species Sequoia sempervirens. Next base: position 192,116,848 of record VDFB02086081.1, on the reverse strand, counting down.
TTTTATATATGAGGTGATGGATAGAGAGGATAATGGGATTTTTGAATAGGAATGTTAGGTGGTGGAATGTAGGGACCCAAGATGGATGGAGGGGATGGACTTTTTTTTGGGATATAGGGACCCAAAATGGATGTAAGGGATAAGGGATTGGGATTTGAAACATAAGGGCCTAAAATAGATTTGAAGGATGGAGAATGTGGATGTTTGGATTTAGGTGGAAGGATTTTGGATTTAGGATGGTGTACAATAGAAAAATGGATCATTGAAATTTTCATGGTCTTTTAGGTTTTCTCTTATGATTTTTGACTTGTCTTGCTTTGATTTAATGTTGTAATGTGACTTCTGCATACACATTAGGTCCTAAATATTCAAATTGTGGCATCTTGTGAAGGTGATTCGAAGTGTTGTAACATATTTATACACTTTTCATTACAATTCACCTAAAAATCACCTTCTCATCACTTATTAAGTCCTATTTTAAAGTGTTGTAAAGTCTTGTAACAATATTTTATGCTTTTCTAGGCTTAATTTCACTATTTACACCTTTCTTATACTTTATTTGACCCCTTTATGCACTCACAAGACTTAATTAGGTGTATTTTTTAAGGTTAATCTGACAAACAACATTAAAAGTGACCTAGTTCCCAACACCCACTTACAAGCCCATTTGCCATGGGTGGTGAATGAGTCCCTCTTGGCTCAAAATTGAAAATAATTCAAAATTTCTTTCGGGTTTTTATTCAAAATTACCTTATTTCAGCCCATGATGAGGTATTATTGGGTTATTAGGGCACAATATTGTATAAATAAGTGTTTTTCTCCTCATTTTACATCTCCCAATCATCAAGTTCACTTGTATTCATCAATTAGCATTCAAGAACTTTTCATCATTCAATCAAGCATCTTGGAGCAACCATTGACATAACTTCAGATTTCTTCAACAAGGTTGCAGACTTTTGTATGCAGATTTATCAAGAAATTAGGTGTTGAAAGGTAGTCAAGAAGTCATAAAAGTTTTTCAAGTCAACTAAACCCTATTTCAAGCTTGGAGACAACCTACAGTCTATTTTCTGTAGATTTGACTCCATCAGCACGACAAGAGGACAAGTGTAGATATGGAGGTACATAATTAACCTTTGATTTCACAGAATTTTGGGAGAGGAATAATTCACCATCAGTGGTGAATGAGTCCCACCTTAAGGCTAAAAAAGTAGATTCTATCAGATTCCAATTCCCGACAGCCGAAAACCAGTTTCCAGAAGTTTTTGCTAGTAGCAGGATTGATTCCCCATCAGTGGCGAATGAGTCCCATTAGTGATTTTGACTGATTTTTTCCAGCATTTATATCATTCAAGATTCAACATTCATTGCCCAGGTGCACTCTTTTCATCCTTCATTTTTTTTTGCATTTGTTCATGTTTTAGTTCATTCTTTCATATCACATTGTGTTTTCAAACATTGCATATTCCATAGGTTTTGCATCAATAGTCAATCAATTTCATTATTTAATTGCATTTACAACATTGTATTTAGTCATAATCACATCATACAATCTTCTATTTGAGTGAACCACTTCAATTTTGGGGTTATATCTCTCTCCTTTTAGGTGAAAGATCTTAAGAGTGCAAGAGTAGTTTATAGCCAACAACAAAATTGTTGGGTCATTTTGGTGAACTTGCATATAGAACACTTTATCTTTTTTATTTCAATTGCATCTTGTATCCTAAGTTTCATTTACATCACATTAAATTAGGTTTTTCTTTGTTTTTGCATCCTAGGGTTTCTCAAATTTCCTTAGTGAAAGATTCATTTAGATTTCATTTTTGCATATCATATCATTCAAAAACTGAAAATTGGCATTTGTATCCTCAGTTTGCATCTAAAAAGCATTAAAATCACCTTAAATTTTCTGAAAACACAAAAAAATCTCATAACTAGACTCATTTGCCACCCTCGGCGAATCAGTCCACCTGCACATTTTGAACAACATTTTTAGGCATTTTTTGGGTATTTTTTGCATTACATTTTTTTGTAGTTACTGATAGGAAACATTTGGGTCTTGATATTCTATCTTTTATTTACCATTTTTCCCTTGTTTATGTCACCTTGGATATGATTCTTGTCACCTTTGGTTAAGGAAAATGAATATATTTAGTAGATTGGAAAAGGAATTAAAATTACCACCATATTACGTATTTGAAGCCTTATTAAACATTCTTTGTGATTAATTAAATAGGGATGATTAGGGCCGTAGTTCCAACTATCATGAGCATGAGCAAGGAGGAGTGTTAATGGAGTGATAAATAGCTTGGATGGCATTTTTCCCATATTTCCCTTTTTGTTATGGTTTTGATATTGATAAAGACAAAATACTGTTTAATCGGCTTTAAGCTGAAGATCTACTTTTGGTTATGTTTTATGGTTGTTGGCCATAGGCCATAACAACCAAAACAATTATTTATCTTGTATTCATAGACTATTATTTGACTTATAGTATATATGTATGTGTAAGCTGAAAACTAATAATATAGATATATACAGAGATCTCATATTACTGCTTTTTCCATTCATAATCTATCATTGATTAAAAGTGGATGATTATTAGCATGGAATAGTCATGTTTTTGTGAGCTTCATCACTCAATATCCAGTGAAGGCATGGCCCACTTCCTTGGTTGTTGGTGATATTTCTATTAGCTATCTATGTGGTAATGTATATTGTGATTTCGTAATTGCTATTGTGTTCTAAGTATTAGATTCTTATCAATATATTTGATCTTTGTGAGTGTGTTTCAAGACTCTATTGATTTGTTCAATGTTCACCGGTTCACATAATTAGTCTATTATAATTCTTATTGATGTTAAGAACAACTAAATTTTGATACTGTGAGTTAAAAAGTTGAATAGTTCACTCAACATTGTGTGAGAATTTTCTATAAGTATATCCCTAATTTTCCACACAACTTTAGTTTTGTTTATTTTATGCAAACAAAGATTTCCACTCTATCAAATAGGAACTTTCCATTCTATTTTTTTGTGTGTCAGTAGTCTGTTCTCTATCAAACAAGTCATTTCTTCATAGGTTCCTATCATACAGGTGACAAGAAGTATACAACTCATATTTCTGCTCCAGTACAGATTGCATTAGTTTGCATCCATCAACACTTATTTTATTGATTGTAGCCCTTCAGTATATTTCCCCAACACTGTTCAAGATTCTATGCTCTTGGATTGAAACTTTAAGGATGAACTGAGGAAATCATTTCTAAGAATTAATTTAAGGCTCATTACAAGAAAAAATTGAACCACAGTTTAATCCAATCATTTTGGCGTCATTGTTGGGGAATAGTGTTAAAGGCCTGTATTTCTAGTAAACTAAGTTAGCTCATTGCACTAAGGAGAAATTCCACACGACAGTCGACCTTGTTTGGGTAACTACCCTTAGTTTTCTTTGTCATAAGTCATTTAGGTGCATGAATCATAGTAGGGATAGTAGAGGAAGATTCATTAGAAAAGAAAGGGGAAGTAGTTCACAACCCAAAAAGCTTAAAAAAAAATCAAAAGAATCCATTGAGGAAACACAAACTAAAGAATTACAAAATAATTCAAAATCATTCGTTGAAGGAAGTAGCTCAACTCGAGAGAAATTGAAAACTAAGTTATTGTTATCTACTGAAATTGCACCCTAGCTAAGCTACATGACTTAGCTTTCCAAAGAAAACATGGGAAGACCTCTAAAGTTGTGGGTTACTTGTAGGTAGAGGTCAACCTCCGGAGAAGGTCAGCTTCCTATCGGTTGTCACCTAACTATTGATTCTTGAGGGGAAAAGGGAGAAAGATTGCATAAAATGAAAACTACCTCCTAAGGTGATACACCAGAATATTACTTAGACTTGAAAACTCATATTTCATACACTTGCATACAATGACTGGTAAAACAACTTGCACAATTTGTTTTTGTGTCCTTTGCATAAGTGTTTTATAAAAGGCCTTACTGCTTGAGCTCTTAGGAGAAAAAGACTTCATAGCTAAAAGCAACTTGCAATCTTGACATAGATTATAACCTCCAACATCACACTTCTCTACAAAAAGGTACTAAAGCCATGAGACAAAGTTAAGGGAAATGAATACAATCTCACAATAACTTAATTAATCATGTGGAAATACACAATATTGTAGTAACAAGAAGGAAAAATACTCCATTCAATGATACTAAAGGTTTGCACTGTATTCCATGTCCAAATGAGTTACAAAACTCTACAAAATTCTACCAAAGGACCCAAAAGTCACTAAGTGTAGAAATTTAAATCAAGATCTGGGTATGTGTAGGATCATGATGGGCCAAAAAGTGGTAATGGGGAAAAAATTACATTTTTCATCGACCCAAAAATGTGAAAATACTGAGTTGACTTTTTTGTGGCTTGGGTGTCAGCACACACCTCCAAAGCAATGCCCAAACCAAGATCTCCATATCGGATATCCGATTTGAGGCACACACACACACACACACACACACACACACACACACACACACACACACACACACATATATATACATATTTCGGGCCTGCTAAAATCATTTCACATTCACAAATAGGTCACGGGCGCATGGTGAGGAGGTTCTCCGCATAATAGATATCCAATTTAGCCAATATCCATTTTGAAAAGGTTAGATTTTAGATTTTTCTTTGCTTTGATCAAATTTTGAATTAGATTTGTATAATTTTAGTTAGTTTTTTATGGATTTTTTTTCAAAATAGGGTTTTTTGATTGAATTTTTATGAAAAAATTGAGTTTATAATGGATTTTGATTAACATGAATGTTTTTTATGAATTTTGATTAAAAATGAATGTTTTTTATGGATTTTGATTCAAAAATAGTGTTGCTTATGTATTTGTATTAAAATTTAGAGAATTTTATAGATTCTTGTTAAAAAGTAGGGTTTTTTTTGGCTTTTTTTAAAAAACTAGGGTATTTTTACAATATTTTCATTTATACTATCTAATTTCAATTAGATTAATTATTTTTTAACTTTAATCAGGAATTATGGCTATTGAGAATGAAAATGCACAAATTCCAAATGATCCACCAGCTAAGAATGAAAATGCACAAATGCCAAATGCTCCACCACCTCTATAGCCATTAATTGAAGAATTAATTGGTGAAAAATTATAGCAATTAAAGGGCATTTCTGAAGTTTATAAGAGAATCCCTCGATTATTCGAGATGTCAAACACATTGAAGGAAATAATTAAAAATATAGAAACCCTCTCCACACAAGATAATGCCTTTCATTTGTGGCAAGAAGACATGAGGGAATATTATGCATGTGGATTATCTTATGATGATGTGAAAGATCTCGGAATAACCAAAGCCCAAATAGCCTCTTTATTTGTTAACCCCCGCACTGGTTTTCCAGTTAATGTTAATAAACCAAAAATTTAAAATGGTGCACGCATAGGGACATTGTAGATAACTTTTGGGATCATTGGTGTATGGTTTTTGATAAACCATCGAGCAACAATTGTGATATACCATTTTACTTTATTAAAAAATTATATGTTGAGTTTGTGTTAGGGCATCATGTCAATTACTTTGACATTAAACCCTTCCAGGGCGTTGGTGGAGGTATGCCCCAAGATAGACTAGGGGTAGTTAGAGTAGTCCTACACCCATATGTTCCCCCTCCCCCCTTCCTTCACCACCTCCAGTATATCATCCAGATATTATGCAGGATGCTACCACATAGACTTTCTAGGCTATTCACTCTTTGAGTGGTCTTTTGGTTTTGCATGCTTCTATAGTAGCTCAACCACATTCTGGTGATGTTGGCGATGACTCGAGTGTTGTTGCATCATCCTTGTCAGGTCCACATATTTGTGTGCTACATACTTGCTACATGTGCCACCAGATATGCTTGGGTCCTCTTGTATAGCCTACTAAACATCCCTTGGACACTTCTGATTATGACCTCCATATTATGGACATTATAGATCAGATGTAGGGGAGTGGAGTGCACCCTATAGATTCCTCTCTTGCTAGAGAGGGGGACATTGGAATAGTGACACAGGTGATATTTAAGTTGTAAATTCATAACTTGCATTTGTTTTTAAATGAATATTAATAAGAGAGTATAATGTACTAATATTTATTTACATGATCTATTTAACAGTTGATGTCTGAGGAGGAGCTCACACAGGTGACTAATAGCACCCTCAGGGCCATTTCATTTGGCCTCGACATGCACACAGTATATATTTTCACACTCACTTATTTACATTTTTTTATTATATACTCACTTGTCATATGAATTGTCATAAATGAAATTATATAATAACTTATATGTTTATCTTATTTTCCTCTTGTAGGAAATACCTAGTGCGAGCAAGGTGTAGCCTTGTCCAGATTATGGAAGTGCAATGTTAGATAGGGGGAAGGTAATTGAACTCAAATTCGATTGAATTAAGAATTTTAAGATCTTATATTGATTATACATACATCGACATAGATTGGTAGTTTTATATGTACTTGTCATTTTTATGTACAAGCAGTTATGAGCTATACGTTGTTGACAAGTATGAGCAAGGCGCAGCCTTGTCCAGATTATGGAAGTGCAGTGTTAGATAAGTGGAAGGCAATTGAACTCAAATTCAATTGAATTAAGATTTTTAAGATCTTATATTGATTATACATATATTGACATAGATTGGTAGTTTCATATGTACTTTTCATTTTTATGTATAGGTAGTTATGAGCTATACGTCGTTGTTGACAAGTGACACAACACTTGAAGGAGTACGTATTGGAACACCTGAAGGAGTAAGTGTTGAAACACCTCAAGGAGGAGGTGTCAAAACACCTAAAGGAGATAAAGAAAAATATCAGCCTAAAGAGGTATGTGTTTATTTTATTTTGTGTTTGGTATTTATATGTTCCTATTATCGACAATTGTGGTAACTTGGATCAATTTTATGTTTTTGTTCACATATATAGATTGGCATTACAAAAGTTGGTTTGGTCAGTTCTTTGAGAGGGGAATATTCTAGGACTCCTAACCCTTTGAAGAGACGGATATTTCAAGTAATCAAGATTACAATTTTAGAGTTCAACTATAATTCAATGTATATTGATTTTGATGTTAATTATTCAATTTTAAATCATATAGTATAACTAATCTCAATTGTGGTTTGAATTTTTCTTGTGCAGCTACCTTCGGAGCCAATGAGTGCTACAAAGAGGCTCCATTTTGATGATCCACTAGTAGTTTAGGATGAGATAGACATTTTGGCATGTAAATTTTGAATAGACATTGAGATGGCATATGCCACATTTTGTAAAACTTTTTTTGAGTTGGTGTTGATGCCATTTTTGTAAATGGAGATACACTCAAGATTATTGGATAATTTGATATATAGAAGTTGACAATCAAAATTTAGTTTCTTCCTCATGTGCATGATTAAACTCTTTGAAAATTTAATCAAGTGAGCAATGGTTAAATATCAATGTACAAGAGCATAAAAAAGAATGGTTGTATTATGTAGTTTATATTCATATTGTTGATTACATTGCATTGCACATCTTTCAAACTCAAAGCATTATTTCACATTGCATAACTAATAACTAGATGTTGATAGATGAAAAAATTTCAATTACAATATAGATTTTACAAAGTCAACTTAAGCAGTTATACAATTACTTCACATTACATAACTAATAACTAGGAGCAACTATCAATTGCATTTTCTTGTCATGGAATTTTATGAGACCACATTTCTTTGAGGCATTTTTTCAAACAATTCACTACCTTGTCGATGCCACCACATTTTTCATACATGTGTACCAAAGCTTTTTATCAAATAGTTCACTGGCTTGTTGTTATGGCTAAAAGCCTAAAAAAAGTTCTTTCAAACAAGCTATGGATTGATGTAGAGTGGGGGTGAAAACATATGTGAAAACTACCTTTGACTCCTTTGAACCAAATTTGAGAATCAATAACATACCCCTGTTCTAGGCTAGTGAATTAGCCCTCTTTCACAAAGTGAGTGGCCTTTAAACACTTGATCTTCACAAGAAAACCCCAAAAAATCTTGATTTGTGTCATAAAACAACAAATTCTAAGATTATTCTACACCTATAGCTCCTTTAGCAAGATGTCCCATGAAAGCGTTTGTTTACCATGCAAATGCATAGGGTTTATTGAAAGTCCCACTTGCACAACTCCCCTGACCATTCCATCAACTCAGACACCTCTATTATGACCCCAATATGCTTAAACATTAAAGAGATTCCCCCACTCTCATTGATTTAAAAAAACCCTAGGCTAAAAGCTTCATTTTCATGTAATTTAAGCAATCATTTGCTTAGGATAGCAACTCCAAGACTCACAAATCATTTCCCCTTTCTTAAATGGACCTACACACATTCAAATCACATTGTACACATCCTCTCCACTGAGCCACATGAAAGGTACAGTAGGTGGAGGGCTTCAATAATTCATAATTTACTCAAAAATGAAAAATATGGGTTCACTACTCGCCTTGAGAAAACTTGGCACAAAACTCACAATAAATGAAAAGAAAGCACTCAAACCAACTTAAGGGGTCTGAGGCCTGTTGCCCCCAAAATGATCTTATTGATTCTTCAAAAATTACATTCATCAATCCCAAAAATGACTTCCTCAACCTTTTTTAAGACTCTCCCCCACACAAAACAATGGACCAACTCCCAATAACTAACTTACAAACTAAGTTACCTGTTTGGGTTTGGGGGTTCAATTTGCCAATTCAGAGTGGTTCAGTTTGTTAGTAAAAAAAACATGTAAAAATAAAAAATATATATATATGCAACATAGAAGCATGAAATAGGATTAGAATATCACATATCATATAAATAACAAAACCACCATAAACTTGAATGTCATTTAAAACATGCATGATAAATATTCTTTGTTGAAACTTGAATTGTGGTAGCTTGATATATAGAGTCTATTGATGCCAAGGTTCAATTTGTATTATTTTGAAAAAAGAAGCCAATTGAGTAGAGTTATCAACACTCTTTAGAAATCATAAGAATTTATTTACTACACTAGCCATTTTAATGTCTTATTGCAATCTCAAATGCTAAATCTATGAAGATTTTAACTGTTATGCCTAGTAGTTTCCATTAAAAAGAAAGCAACAAGCTATGGTCTCATGGCTTTTTTTCACACAAAAAACTACTTGTAACTACATAAATAAATCTTGTTCTACAACTTGTATGACCTAACTGATTGTTCCATCATGTCCAGATGGTTATGTTTAGGTTAGGTATGGTCCCCTTTAACACCCAAATCGGCCAAAGCAGTTCAAGCTATGTTTAATCAGTGAAATCCCTTAAGAGTCCAAAGTGCAAAAGGGAAGCAATCTTTCATGGACTATTTCTTAGAAACTGTGATGCCTACAAATTTTTTGTTTGAGGCTATGGGATCATACTGGGCCCCTCTACAATAACCTCTCTTGGTTTTTGCTATCTCGAAGGCATTTTCTCGTGGTGGCAAGTTTTCAGTTGAGGGAAAAGTTGTTAGATGCAAGTAGTGTAAAGTTGCAAAGTGGTGCAAATTTCATTCAACAACTCGTAATACCAAATGGACTATTCAAACATGTCTAGATGGGTACGTTTACACTAGGGATGGTCCTCTTTTGCTCCCAAATATGCTGAATCACTCTAAGCTACATTGGACCGGTGATTTCCCTTAAGAGTCTAAAGTGCTAAAAGGAAACAATCTTTGAAGGGATATTTCTCAAAAACCATGATGTTTACAAACTCTATGTTTGAGGCTATGGAATTGTGTTTAGTCCATCTACAATAACCTCTCTCAGTTTTTGCTATCTTAGAGGTGTTTTCTTGTGGTGCCAAGTTGTCAGCTAAGGGAAAAGTTGTTAGATGCAAGCAGTGTAAAGTTGCAAAGTGGTGCAACTTTCATTCAGAAACTTGTACGACCAAATGGACTATTCCAACATGTCCAAATGGGTACGTTTATGATAGGGATGGTCCTCTTTTGCAACCAAATACAACAAATCACTCCAAGCTACATTGGACCAGTGATTTCCCTTAAGAGTCCAAAGTGCTAAAAGGTAGCAATATTTGAAGGGCTATTTCTCAAAAACCATGACTTTTATAGACTGTCTATTTCAGGATATGGGATCATTTTTGTCCCATCTACAATAAACTCTCTTGGTTTTTTCTATCTCGGAGGCATTTTCTTGTGGTAGCAAGTTTTTAGTTGAGGGAAAAGTTGTTAGATGCAAGTAGTGTAAAGTTACAACTACCAAATGGACTATTCCAACATGTATGGATGGGTATTTTTACGTTAGGGATGGTCCTCTTTTTCACCCAAATATGAAAAATCACTCTAAGCTACATTGGACCGACGATTTCCCGCAAGAGTCCAAGGTGATAAAAGATAGCAGTATTTGAAGGGCTATTTCTCAAAAACCGTGACATTTATAGATTATCCGTTTGAGGCTATGGGATCATGTTTGGCCCATCTACAATAACCTCTCTCAGTTTTTTCTATCTTGGAGGTGTTTTCCTATGGTGGCAAGTTTTTCAACTGAGGGAAAAGTTGTCAGATACAAGTAGTGTAAAGTTGCAAAGTGGTGCAAATTTCATACAACAACTCATATGACCAAAAAAATTGTTCCAACACATCTTGATTTGTATGTTTACACTAGGGATGGTCCTCTTTTGCACCCAAATATTCCAAATCACTCTGAGCTACATTGGACCAACGATTTCCCTTAAGAGTCCAAAGAGCTAAAAGGAAGCAATCTTTGAAGGGCTATTTCTTAGAAACCGTAACATTTACAGACTCTCTGTTTGAGGCTATGGGATCGTGTTTGGCCCATCTACAATACCCTCTCTCAGGTTTCTCTATCTCATAGGCATTTTTCCATGGTGGAAAGTTTTCAGCTGAGGGAAAAGTTGTCTGATGCAAGCAGTGTAAAGTTGCAAACTGGTGCAACTTTCATTCAGAAACTCGTACGACCAAACAGACTGTTCCAACCCATCTAGATGGGTATGTTTACACTAGGGATGGTCCTCTTTTGCACCCAAATACACTAAATCACTTCGAGCTACATTGGACTAACGATTTCCCTTAAGAGTCCAAAGTGCTAAAAAGCCATACCATCTATTGTATGGTCTTTAGCTGGATGGTATGGCCATGGTAGATTTTATTAGGACTATATAAGGTCACTATGTGAGTTTAGAGAGCTGGAAATTTCTATACTTGAGTTGGTGAGTTGCCATGCAAGGAAAAAATGAGTGAAATTAGGTGAAAATTTGATGCAGACACAAGGGCACAATCACAAACCCTTTGCAACCTGCCTATTTGAGGAATCTAACAAGATTATTCTAACTTCTTTGGATAGTCCAAATATCCCTTAAAACTTGACAAGAAACTGAATACACATTTCCCTCTTTAACCCCTTTAAACCCTTATAATAGTGAGAAACTAGTTTTTGTCCAATTACTCCACAATTTCCAAAACACTAGACTAACACATGACTGATTCAAACATCCATTTACAAGTTACACAACATTTATGAGAAACAACATAGACTCCTTTGGACCAATGTTGACTTCCTATACATTCACCCTTGAAAAGGCTACTCAATTAGCCCAAAAATGCAAAGCAACATACCTTCAAACACCACACAAACCCCTGAAACCTTGGGGTAGCAAATAAATTGCCAAGAAAACAAATATTATGCAATTGGATTCCATTTGTATAGACCTATAACCATCAAATCAGAAAACCCTTATTTTTAGTGTAATTCTTGAGGGTTTATTGGATGTAGCACTTCCACAACCTTTCAAACTATTCCACCACCTTAGACACCTTTATTTAGGCCCCAATATTCTTATAAAACAAAGAAACTTTTGGTATCTCAGATATTTTTGCAAACCCTAGGGTAAAAACTCTATTTTCAAGTGAAAAAAACCACCATTTTCAGACCTTTAACTCTTCATTTTATTTCAAAATCAAGTTCTCCATGCCTTCCACTCTTGAAATATCATTTCCTAAGCCCTACCAACTCACCCACCAAGTAACATTGGCACACAATAGGTGGTATGAGATTCAAGCAATTAAAATTGCAAAACTCTTATTCCCCTATTTGGAACCCATCTAGAGAAAGTCTGAGTTTTGAGGCACAAAATGAATAAAGAAACCCTCTATTAAGAAGTCAGAATAAATTCAAGACATCTAATAATGTTTCTACATAAATTTTTGATACAAAAATGCTTGAATGGCCTATCTTGAGCCCTTGATGGCCTTAAGTACATTGTTATGCCTTGGAATCCAACTCCCAATGCCTTTAACCACCAATCTTAACTGACTTTTGAAACCTTAATGACCATTGAAGGAAAAAATACAAACATTTTTCACATTAATATGACTCATAATGAAATTTTGCACTTTTCCACTTCTAACTTTACTAATACCTCACTTAATGTCTTGAAATAGCATTATTACATGTTCAAAACATTGTTCTTGCTTGTCCCTAAACAAATTTACTAATTTTTCCTTCGAAGGCTACAAAGAAACAACTAGGACAAGTTGGGATCTCCATGTTTTTTCAACCCTAAAACCTAAAAAATCCTCCTAATACATGACCATTGATCCTATTAGATCTCATTAAAGACAAAACTTCAAAATATTAACACTTTACTCATTGAAATGATCCACAATGATATTGTGTTGTAGGTGCTTCTACACCAAAAATGGTGGTTACAACTTGCTAATGCCAATGAAATGTGGGGGAAACAAGATTTAAAGTTGGATCAAGCTTGTGTAGGTCCTAATAGACATGTTTGATGAATTTATAGGGTGTGGCAAGGTTGGAAAAAATGATTTCATTAAAAACCTCATGAAAGTTGCTAAAAATGAAGTTGCACCCAAGTTGGATTTGAGGAGAAAAAGTGGCAAGCCACTATAATTTATTATATATAAATAAGAGATATTAAAAAACCCAGTTCAAACGAGCATACCGACAGGAAAGAACCAGGAAGAAAACCTTTGGTTGTAGCTCGATCAAGTACAAAAAGTTATTACAGAATTATCCCAATAATAGTAATATAGCATACACCTGTATGACTAATTCAACCAATGAGTTTCCAAAATATAGACCCCTTTAAATTTTAAACATACCCTTTATACAATGCCAAACATTTGACCCATATTTCAAAAAACATCACTAGGTATAGATTATGCCCATACACAATTATGACCTTTTTACATTGTTTCCAATTTGAGAATTCAAATGTTACAAAATTTTCCTATTAGAGGCATTTAGGGCACAGTCTTCCACAATAGTAGTATGTTCACATTCTGGACTGACAAGCACCTATAAAAACCATCAAGGTAGCTTAGAATAACCAATCTATAGTATTGTAAATGACACAAAAATATGATGAGATGGTAATGCAAACTATAAAAGATGATTAGAATAACCAATCTATATTGTTGTAATTTGTCACATACCTCTCTGAAACGATCAGAGTTGGCTATTGTTGCAGTAGGTCCCTGATCAATCGTGCCAGGAATATTGCAAAAGTGGGAAAATGAGAAATCTATATTGTCACAATAGAAAAGATGCTTAGACTAACAAGTCTATATTAATATAAACAACTTGAATAATGATGAATTGGTGATGAATTTGGAATATGTCTTTCTTCCAAACAAGGTTGTTCATTTCTCATGTAATCTGGTGAAACATAATTTACACTTGCTTCAATATTATGTTCAAAATATTCATTTCCAACATTTTCACCTCGAACATTTTCAATATCAATTTGAATAATTTCATTCCCAATTTCAATATCATGTTCAACATCTTCAAATCCAACATTTTCACCTTGAACATTTTCATTTTAAATTTCAATATTATCATTCCCAGTTTCAATATCATGTTCAACATCTTCAAATCCAACATTTTCACCTTGAACATTTTCATTATCAATTTCAATATTTTCATTCCCAATTTGAATATCATGTTCAACATCTTCAATTCCAACATTTTCACCATAAATATTTTCACCTTGAACACCTTCAATTTCCTCTTCACTTGAAAAACCATAGAGGTTAGATTCACCAATATTTAACATACCTTGTCTTCTCTTCCTATGAGCTTCTCTATCTCTTTGTCTATATACTTTAATTTGTTCTTTTGTAAGCTTTCTCTTATATTCTTGCTTTCGACGACTGCTACTCCCCATTATACGTCATAAAAGATGCTAAAAAATAATTGCTTATGACAAATTTGAGTAGAAGATGCTCCAAAAAGTTGATCTTTGTCTCTTCTTGTCTAAAACCATGCATATGTCACCTACAAATAGAATGTAGGGTCTGTTGGAATGTACAAAATGGCCCACATGGGAATTTTCTATGGCCCACAAATCTGATATCTATTATAATTTGATATCTAATACATTTGAAAACAATTTAAAATGTTTTGTAACAGTATGATTTTAGTTCTACAAATCGAATATCTGACTCAAATTAGATATCCAATTTGTGTACAGATAGACCTAAGGGTTAATGGTAGATGGTAGAGGGTTTAAGGGTTAAGAGAACAAGGCTCAGGGTATAGGGTAGAGGGTTTAAGGGTTAAGGTTTTAGGGTTAAGGGTTAAGGGTTTAGGGTATAGGGTTAAGGGTTTAAGGGTTAAGGGTTTATGGTTTTAGGGTTAAGGGTATATGGGAGAGAGATAGATGGAGTGAGTGTGTGAGAGAGTGACCTGAGAGAGTGAGAGAGGGTGGGATATGGTGGGAGAGAGTGGGAG
>VDFB02086081.1:192045571-192101137 GCA_007258455.2 Sequoia sempervirens | reverse complement strand
TATATTAAATACATAATTTGGTAAGAGATTATTATAAATTGTATATTATATATTACATTATAAACTATGTTGTATATTATATATTAAATTATAAACTTTATTGCATTTTTTAAATCATATATTATAAATTGTATAACATTTTTGCAACTCTATATAGAACATATCAGATATCTGATTCAAATCGGATATCCAATATTTCTAACACAAAATTTAATGCCTAGGGATTAGCCTTGAGGCTTGCTTTGGATTTTGGTTCAGACCTGCCAATCCTAAGAATTCAACACAAAAAACATGTTTAACAACTTACCTTGCTTTTCCAAACTTTGCCCATATGGCTGACGACGTTTTTTTTACCCAAAATTGATGAAATGAAAAGGGTTTGTAAAGGAACTTCTTAGCTTTCCACCAATATAAATTATACTTTAGTTTGAATATAATCAATAATTATTATTCATTTTCTATTAGAATTATGACTAAAGTCCTTATTGATATCTTGATTGAAAAACATCTATAACTTTCAAACGGTATCACATTTTTTGAATCCAAAACATGTGTCACATTCTATGCTTTGCATACTATAGGATTAAAAGAAAAATGAATTTCATGAAGTTTTGACCAAGTTAAGGTGGTCAGACATACGAGTTTTTATATTTTTAAAATTTGTAATTAAAAATTCATAATTAATTATTTACTTGGAAAAAAAATACAAAAATATGCACCACATCCGGACATGAGTCCTCTACTTATATCTAAAATCTTATAAAAAATAATTATGATTTTATTATGGTTAGGGTGGTTAGATAGACACCTACTTCTTATTTTTCCCTAAAATTTAAGTACTACTGCATTGAAATTTCAATTTTCACCAAATAGATTTTTTACAAAAATAAACCTAGTAGTTTAGAAACTACATTCAATTTTCCACAAATTCTATTCTTACATATTTTTGAAATAATATAGATAACTTATTCAAATTTTTACATCAAGTTACCTAACTCTTATTTTTTTGAATTTTCATTGCCACTTAAGGGCCTAATTTTTCCATGATGATCTTGCACATACCCAACTCCCTCATAATGAGTTACAAAAGCATTATATTACAAAGCTCCAAGTAGCTCCATTAAAAAGGTTCCAGAAACCTCATTTTCGTAAGTCTCCAAAAAGTGTCAAAAATAGCAATTGAAACCTTTCCAAATAAGCTCCAAAAAGTTGAAATAGTCAACTTTGACTGAGTCAAAGATGATGACACATGAAAACACCCTTAAAAATATCTT
This sequence comes from Sequoia sempervirens, assembly GCA_007258455.2. NCBI lineage: Eukaryota > Viridiplantae > Streptophyta > Pinopsida > Cupressales > Cupressaceae > Sequoia > Sequoia sempervirens. Next base: position 192,099,863 of record VDFB02086081.1, on the reverse strand, counting down.
ATATGCTCCAAAAGCCAAAATAAAGGCTCCTATTTCTCCTCCATATGTTTGCTAACTTCTCTCAACATTCCTAGATGCTCTCCAAGTCATAAATAGAAGCATATCCTTGTGTTTCATCAATTGACTAAGCCATCCTCATTTGCATTAAATAATAATATGACTATTAAGGCTTATAATTACACCTTAAAGTCATATATTTTACAATGAATAAATGTGCAAAGAAAAAATCATGAATATTTTAAAGACACGTATAGGTTGAAAGGGCATTCATGTACTGAGGTGGCATTTGACATTTCCAAAGTTGTGAAAATACATAAGGCATCAAACTTGCCTAAGGCATAAAACATTTTCTTTTGGCCATGGGGTCATATATTAGTTGAATTGTTTTAATTTTTAAAAACAATGGCATAAAATGCAAGTTTTTCATCAGCCATTTTAGGGTTACAACCCTAAGTAAGACAAAGGAAAAATAATGAAATTGCATTTCATTTGATATTGAAGCTTCACAAAGAAGCTACCTCTGCCATCACTTTCATGCTAGGGTTTCTAGACATTTCATGGCATATAGAGGCATCAATCTATATTTTAATTGATTTTCCTTGTGCAAAATAGATACAAAAACTTAGGTAAGCTTTTGGTGAAGGATTTTTTGTCATCTTTATTCCATTTTTCTGTATAAAATATCTAATTTAAACTTGAATGTTGAAATAAAATGAACATTTCAAAATTGTTTTCTTCCTTTTGTGGTCTTTCTTTACTTGGTCACACCATAAAAATGAGGGTTTTGAATCTTTTGAATCAAACTTTGAAAGAGTTTATTATCTTTGTGTTTGTATAAGGAAAAAATTTCTATATAGTAGGTTACAGCCAAGCTTTCCTTGATTTCATAGAATCTCTGAGTTCCCTTCCTCATGGTGTTTTTCTTGGGTATCTTTGTTATTTCAAATAAATCTAGAAGATTATTTGTTGCTGGATTAATCAATGGAAAACAATTCTTTTGCTCATGACTTTTTCTCTATATAGGTTGCGACCTTTGTGATTTCTCTGTATGTTTCTGAATGCTTTTCTTGCAAATTACATTTGTTTGCTAGCCATGCCATCATGAGGGTTTCATGTACATTTTTTGCATTTTTCTGAGTCTCTTGCATTATCATGTATATGCTCTTCATTTTCTTGCATTCTGGGTATAAACCCTACCAATAAGTGAGAATCTTCTACATTTCATATATCAGGGATCTCAAAACTTGTTTTGGGTTTATACTTCTTGCATATGTATCAAGGGTTTAAACTTTTTTCCAGCCATTTGATCACTTGCAACCACAACATAATAGGATGTCTTTATGAAGCTTTTGATCATTCGTAATAGGACTTGATGACCTGCTCTAGTCATATGCTCTTAGGCAGAAAACATGCTATGTTTATAAGATCATGGAAAACTTATAGTATCTTATCCCTTCTGTCGAATGTAAAGATCTTCGAGACACTCTTGTTACATCAATGTGTTTTTTTCTTTTCTTTCAAACTTCCATAAGGCTTTCATCATGCATAGCATTCATGTGTTGAAGTTCAACCTTTAACTTGCTAGTGCACTATCCTTAAGCCTCATTACTAACCATTGTCATTATGATTGTCCTTTAAGCATCCTCTTGTATCAATGTCACTGTACTTCCATATTCATATGATCATGTTGTTCTTATGATCTCTCTACCTCAGTTGCTTATCATGTATTTCTTTGCAATAAGACTCCCATTTATTATTAGAATCAAACGATGACCATTGTCCTCTAAAAGAATTATGTGATATAACTATCAATATGGGGGCCTTACTTCATGACTGTAACTGTACTTTGACAATGAATTTCCCTATTTTTTGAAGTCTTCACATCAACAGTCTGATTATCTCTTTGTTACTATTGCTCATTTCATTTTTTTCCTGATTGTTTTTTCATAAATTGACTGAAATGCTTCTTTAAAGTCATTATTAAATGTTTATGTGAAACTGAAGTTTCAAGAAAACAACAGATCGAGGCCATAAAGATTTTTTTTGTGTCAATATAGTGTTCCTTTAGTTTTGCTAATATTTATTTCACTTCTCTGTCTTTACTGATAAAATACAACTTTGGAGTCCTTAGATATACGATTGCTTTTTATCATAATATTGTCACTTGTAAAGGGAACTGTACTTGAGTCTTACTTGGATAAATAGTAATAATCCATATATTTGAAGAAATTTTGAATGACCTGTTGCATTCTTAAATTCATAAACTTGATGATCACTCTCAAAGATAGAATCTTAACAAGATAACCTTAAACCATGCAATCATTTTACTTCCCTTGCTTATGAACATTCTATATATCTACTCATTATTGTTTGTGAAATGGAAGATATTAGGTCATTGCATAACCATGTTGATATGATGACCTTAATTAATGAATTTCCCTCTTAAATATGCTCGAATGATCTCATTATCTGATAACTTAGCATGTCGAGCTCAACCCTTGTGGGAGCCACATTTCAACCCACATGTTAAATTAAGATGAATAAAACAAAGACATGATTACACCTGTAGTTGCACATGAAGTAAACAAGTTAGAAAAAACATGTATATTTTAGGGTTTTTGATGACTCCAATGGTTTTCTAGGACACCTAAAGTGTACATATGGCTAATTTAATACACATTATGACCAGTTTTATGGATGCATAGGGTGAATGTGTATGCAATTTTTCTAATCAGTTATTGCCTATAGTATACTCTAACACCATTTTTAATGCCATATGTAGGACTAGGAGTAGAAAGGAGCTAGAAGAGGTAGATGAAGGTCAGGACAACAATAGGGCGAAACGACACCAGTCAAGACCAGTCATTCATAGGCAATGGTTGGTTACCCTCTTGTGCACATTCATTGCTTTTCTTTACCTATTCATGTATGAATTTTTTCATAATTTGTATTGAATAAGCAAAGGTTAGTCTCATGGCATGTATGAGACAATGTACACTTATACATTCAATAAAGATTTCTTTGTTATGAAAAGATCAAAATCTTTCTTCTATTACATGCATGTGTATGAATGCATTAATCTATAATTGTAATCTTTGTCTAAATTGTTCCATTTATACATTTGAATGTAATGAAGAAAAGTTAATAAAGTGTACCTCATTTTCTCAGTTTAAAATCAATAAACACCTAATTGAACCTATGAGTGAAAATCTGGTAACAGTTGCAATCATTAGAGTTACCCAAACTTGATCTTGAGAAGTGTGTCATAGAGTCTTCTACTGTTGAGACACCTGTAGGCACCCATCCAAGTTCTTCTGAAATATTATGGAAAAAGTTTGAAAAGATCTTTCAGGAAACCTATGAGTTGGAAGTTGGTCCATTCTCAGAAGGAAGCCAAGATCCATTTAGAACCTATTCTACTCCTTGGGCATTAGATGTCATGGATCCCAATAACAATAATGACAACAACAATGATAATAGGGTGTTGGACAACAATAATCTAGTTACTTTTGAGTTTCCTATCACATATCCCGAGCAAGATGCCCCTATGAAGAATATTCCTCATTCAACTTTACCTATTTTTCATGGCCTTTCTATTGAGGATCTTGACATGTTTTTGTTTGAATTTGATGTGTTGTGCAACAGTTATGATTATCAAAGTGATGCGAAAACACTAAAACTATTCCCAACCACATTGAAGGATGGAGCCCTATGTTGGTTTATGATTCTTAGGAACATTAGGACATGGAATTTCATGAGGGATTTGTTCTTAGAAAAGTACCAGGAATATTGTAAAACCAAGGAAAATTGGAACGAACTCTTCCATATGACACAAAACGAAGATGAGTCTATGGAAGATTATCTTGAACACTTCATGTTTAGTCTTCAATGAACTCATCAACAAGGGATAAATGATGATATCGTTAAAATTTTGTTTCTTAGAGGCATAAGAGATGATGTTATGGAAGCATTAAATTTAATAGGTAAAGGGAATATTTATAAAATGAACTTTGATGATATATGTGATATTTGCAGGAACTATTCCAGGTCTCAGCACTTAGGAAGGAACTATCTAGGAAAGTTGCATTCTACTGGAACTTCAATAGGTATCACCAAGTGTGAAATAGGTAATTTACTCAAAGACCTTAAAATTGATTTATTGAGTCACATGGGTAAACAGATAGATACGTTGCATACCCATAGAAAGCAAGAGGAAGTAGAAAAGGCCTTAGTAGTATTTTGTCCTACATGTAGGAAGAAGCATGGCAGTGAAGATTTCCCTTATAATAGGACAAATATCTCATCCCTAGAGGAAGCCAGTAAGAGTTCTACCTTGAGATCTCTTCCCATAGATATGACTAATATGGGATATTCTGAAGAACCTATCTACTACATGGCCCCTAGGAGACCTTTTCTAGCTTGGGAAATGCATCCTAGAATGTAAAATGATTATTTCACCCCAGGAACTAGCAAAACCAATTCCTTTTTCAATCAAGCTAGATGTTACGAGGGTTGGAAACAACCTCCCACTTACCCTCAATGTATGTCATACTATTAGTATGCTTCACAGCCATGGAAATAGGCATGGTGGCCACAAATGCCACAACCCCCACCATATCAACAACAATACCCATCACAACCACAACTTCCATCTCCTCCAATTCTCAACCCATATCAACATCCAAAAAAAAATCTTCCATCTATGCCATCATGTTTGAACCAATCAACCAATCCACCTCAATCGCCAAAGCCCACATCAATGCCAACTTAGTTGAATCCAAATCCCAACAATAAGGCAACACGACCTATATTTAATAATGAGATGGAAAGTTATCCCACTAATCCTGTGAATACCATAGAGATAGATGGAGTTCTATTGAGATTAGGAAAATTCCTCCAGGGACCCACCATCACCAAAATTAATGAAGAACCTGAAGAGAAGTCTGAAAAAGAACCTCCATTTCTTGACCGCTTTCTTTCAAAACCTATAAAAAAGGAAGTTTTACAACCTAAATTCTATTTTGTGAATGAACTCCATAATGTTAACATTAAAATTCCTTTGTTGCAATCTATAAAGGACATTCTAGTGTACACAAAGACAGTTTGAGACTTATGTACCCAAAGGAAAAAGAAGAAGGAAGACCCAAAGACTATCCAAGTTATTGGACAATTGGCTGACCTCATGCTTGGGAATTTGACTATTCCTAAATATTCAAACCCATGGAGCCCAGACATCAAGGTAAGTATTGGTAAGGTCACTATTCCTAACACACTCGTTGATTTGGGCACTACCATTAATGTCATGACAAATGAGACAAAGGTAAAATTATCACTTTAGGGACTTTGACCTACTCTGATGGTCCTCTAAATGGGCAGTCATTCTTTGGTCAAATCCGAGGGTGTGATTGAGAATGTAATTCTTTCTATTGATTTGTGGGATTTTCCAACTGATTTCATGATCCTACAGCAAAAATTTAAGCTAGGGGGATACCCCTTGATCTTGGGACGACCTTGGCTAGCTGCCAAAAAATGTCTTCATTAATTACCAGTCGGGTAACATGGTTATTTCTTATGGGGAAAAAACTTAAAAGTTGACATTATATCCTCCAGCGCAACCCCTGTTAGAAACAAAAGACCCAATCTAGATTGACAATGAATTAGAAGAGTCACTACCAATCTTGACAATTGATCAAGCACAGGATATTGAAGAACCTACATAGGATAATATTGTTATTAATTTTCTTTAGAATGTGTATGCATCTAATGAGGTTCTTGAAAATTTGGTTCTTTCTTCAAGTGTAAATACTAATTGTCCATTTGGTAACTTTCCGTTGGTAGGTAGCTCACAATTAGTTCAACACTTTATTACACTGCACCAATTGCTACCTTGCCACTGTATGTATAGTCTATTTTTTATTTTGAAACACCATCCACCTCACAAGTAGTGACCATTAGCTCACCTTCACAATTTGAAGCTATGGAAATTTTACCTCGTCGCACATTAACTATTAATCCACACTTAAGTGTCAAAAAAATCCAAGATCTTATTGCCATGCTTAGAGATAATAAAGATGCATTTTCTTGGGAGTATCAAGACATGTGTGGCATTCATCCAAATACCTGCACACATCATATTTATATTGAGGAAGGTAGTCGCCCCATTAGGAAACCATAGAGATGGCTTAACCCCGCCTTATGGGAGATAGTTAAAGAGGAGTTACAAAAAAATTTAAATTTGGGTTTTATATATCCTATTTCAGATAGTCAATGGGTATCTCCTCTAGTTTTGGTTCCCAAGAAAAATGGTAAGTAGAGAATTTGTGTTGATTACAGAGCACTTAATAAAGCAACTAAAAAGGATAATTTTCCATTACCATTTATTGATCAAGTATTAGATACTCTTGCAGGTAAGTGGTTCTTCTCTTTCCTGGATGGATTTAGTGGCTACAATTAGATTCACATAGCACCAGAAGATCAGGACAAAACTACCTTCACATGTCCATGGGGTACCTTTGCATATAATTTCCTACCTTTTAGATTGTGTAATGCCTTCGCTACCTTCCAGAGGGAAGTGTTGAGTATTTTTGCTGATCTTGTCAATGATTGTGTTGAAGTTTATATGGATGACTTCACTGTTCATGGTAATACTTATGAGGAAGAAAAGATAAATTTAGAAAGAGTGCTTAAGCGATGTATAGATACTAACTTTTCTTTAAGCCATGAGAAGTGCCACATCCTTATGATAGAGGGAATTGTGCTTGGACATTACATCTCCTCTAAAGGTATCCAAGTGGATCCTAAAAAGATCCAAATTATTCAAGATTTGCCTACACCCTCTAGCCAAAAAGATGTTCGTAGTTTTCTTGGTCATGCAAGGTATTATTGAAGATTTATCCAAAATTTCAGCAAGATTGTCTCTCCCTTGTTTTCCTTATTAGCTAAAGATGTTACTTTCTCTTGGACACTTGAGTGTCAAGAAGCCTTTGAGGCCATCAAGACAAAACTTGTAACCACACTAGTCCTTAGAGGTCCAAATTGGGAACTACCATTTCATATTCACACTAATGCCTCAGATTGTTCGATGGGAGTTGTGCTTGCAAAAAAAGAGGATAATATATTTTATTCCATCTACTACATTAGCAAGAACTTCACAGGAGCTGAGGTAAACTACATGGTAACTGAAAAATAGTTTTTAGCTGTTGTGTATGCAATTAATAAGTTTCATAATTATATTACTGGTTATAAAGTATTTTTCCACATAGATCATTCGACAATTTGGTTTTTAATGAGTAAACTTGTTGTAACTGGTAGAGTTATTAGATGGTTGTTTCTACTTTAGGAATTTGATATAACTATACTTGATAAGCCTCATCGAGAAAATGTGGTTGTAGACTTTTTGTTTAGGTTACAACAGCCAAAAGATAAACCTACTCCAATTGATGATGCATTTCTAGATGAGCACCTCTTTTCCATATTAGCAAAGAGCCCATGGTTCGCCGATATTGCAAACTATTTGTTACATGCAATTTCCCACCACATTTCTCTCTAAGGGAATGATGGAAGCTGGTTGAACTTAGTAGACAATACACATGGATCAATAGATTGCTCTTCCGCATCAACATTGACAATATCATGCAGCATTGTGTACTTGAAGATGATGTCTTTGATATACTTCATGCATGCCACACAGAACCATGCAGTGGACACTTTGCTACTCAAAGAACCACTCATAAGATTCTCACTGCAGGATACTATTGGCTTAGAATCCATAAGGATTATAAATGCTATATTCATCATTGTGACAAATGTCAACATATGGACCACCCTACATGCTCCGACGAGATGCCCTTACACCCACGGTTTTCCATAGAGCCATTTGAGAAGGGCCTTGATTTTGTTGGCCCAATCAACTCGCGATCAAGAAATAAGGAATACATCCTTGTGTGTATTGGTTATGTAACCAAGTGGGTCAAAGTGGTAGCCCTGAAGCATGCCAGAGATACAAAAGTAGTAGATTTCTTGTACTCCAAGATTTTTACAAGGTTTGGTGTGCCACGAGAGATAACTACAGATCAAGGACCACAATTTACATCTGAGCTCATTTCTGCCTTGGTTTGTGAGTATGGAATTCACCATCGCAAGTCTACACCTTATCACCCTCAATCCAATGGGCAGGTAGAAGTCACCAATAGGGAGATTGAGAATATTCCTACTAAGATAGTTTCTCTTCATAAGTGCAATTGGGTTGCATGAATCCCTAAAGCTTTGTGGGCCTATCAAACAACATGGAAGACCACCACTAGTTTGACCCCTTATGAACTTTTCTATGGTAAGAAGGAAGTTCTTCCCATTGAATTTGAGATAAAAACTCTTCACATTGCACTATAGTTGGGTATGAGTCTTTCTAATGCACAAAAGGCATGCATTGATCAACTACATTCCTTAGATGAATTGCACCAGGAAGCACTCTTCCACACCGAGGTTGTTCAGAAACATCATGCTCTATGGCATGACTGTCACATCTGACAATGGTCATTCCAACCTAGAGATTGGGCACTCTTATATGACTCCCGCTTCGAAGACTTCAAATGAAAGTTTCACACATGGTGGCTGGGACCCTATGAGATCAAGATAGTATATGCTAATGGCACTATTCGTCTCTATATAGTAGACTCCGAAAGAAGAACTCTCCATGTCAATGGTGACTACCTCAAATTTTCCAAGGAAGATTTCTTTTTAGATGTGGCAAAGAAACTTACTGTTGTTCCTTTTGGCCTCCTTTGGAATTTATCCATAATAAAAAAAAAAATTAAAAAAAGCATCCAACAATGAAAACCCTTTCAAGCATTGTTGGCTAGTTCATGCTTGAAAACTGGAGTCCAATGGACATCAACTGTCAAATAACCTTAAAGGTGAAAATTGGATTTCCTGCACCTTTGGGAGATACTGTGTTGAAAATCGGGTAACTAGCAATCCATTATCATTAGATATTAAAAAAAAAGAAGCAAACTCATTACAATTTTCCTGTCTCACTTATGCCAAGAACTCTTATTCGTTCTTGTTGCACTTTTTCCAAGAGGACCTACTCCATTCACTTGATAGTTCTTGGCTTCACATGGATAGGACTTTTTTCTTTCCAACTTTCCCACAATGCTTTACATCCTGTCATACTTGCCACCTGTCTCCCATTCATTCATGTCATCCCCCATACCCATTAGCATTGGTTTCATTGTACTTCCTTCGCTGATTATTTTCCTCCACCTCATTCTTTTCCATTTATACCCTCTACTTTTCACTCCCTCTCGTCATCGTGCCCATGTCTTGTCCTTGATCTCACACGACCACCATATGTTTGCTTTGGGAATGCTATATTTGCTCACCTTCTTTCAATGCTGAATTTTTTCCATATGGCTCACCCTCCTTCAGTATTTGGTAAGGTGGTGTATTTTCATTTCTTTTCTTCAATTTATTACTTATATTTAATTTCATATGACCTCTGGTGACTTTCCCCATGGACGGGTACAACCTTCAACTGGGGGGAGGGTAAATAGGTATGTCTCCCATAGATATCTATAGTATGATTATAAAGCACGACATATTTTTCACTTGATTCAGCTGTCATTTCCATTCCTTAAATCGTATCATACATTTAATCCGATATCATTACCCACTCATTAATTCTTACCACCATTGTATTACTATCATTTTACCATTACACTGCCTTACAAGTTACCTACCATTTTCTAGTTTCCATCTCTCCGTTTTAGCAACTCTACATTAGTGGTTTCCCTTTCCTAGTTTGCTACAGTATTCTATTTCCTGGTACATTCATGGCGGAATGTCAACACCACTTTAAGCCAACCTCCATGAAATAACTTTGAGCTACTACTGAGGCATATAAGATATTCAAGCAAGCACATTGGGATGCCTACTTCAAGAGATTACGAGGGTTTGACAAGAATGTCACCAAGGGTTTTGCACATGGATTCCATGACAACCAAGTGAGTCTTGGGCATGTGCAGGATTATATGATGGGCCAAAAAGTGGCGATAAGATGGGTATGTGTAGGGTATGTGGCTGACAAGATTTTTTTACCCAAAATTGATGAAACGAAAAGGGTTTTTAAAGGAGATTCTTAGTTTTCCACCAATATAAATTATGCTTTACTTTGAATTTAATAAATAATAATTATTCATTTTCTATTTGAATTATGACTAAAGTCCTGATTGATAGGTTGATTGAAAAACATTTATATCTTTGAAACGGTATCACATTTTTTAAATCCGAAACATGTGTCACATTATATGCTTTGCATACTATAAGATTAAAAATAAATAAATTGAATTTCATGAAGTTTTGACCAAGTTAAGGTGGTTAGACATACGAGTTTTTATATTTTCTTAAAGTTGTAATAAAAAATTCATAATTAATAATTTATTGGGAAAAAAATTACAAAAAAATATGCATCACATCGGGACATAATTTATCTACTTATATCTAAAATATTAAACAAAAATATTATCATTTTATTGTGGTTAGGGTGGTCATACAGACACCTACTTCTTATTTTTTACCTGAAATTTAAGTACTACTACATTGAAATTTCAAATTTTCACCAAATATATTTATTTATTTTTTAAAATAAACCTAGTGTTTTATAAACTACATTCAATTTGCTATAGATTGTATTTTTACACATTTTTGAAATAATATAGATAAATTATTCAAATTTTTACATCAAGTTTCCTAACTTGATTTTTCTTAATTTTTCACCACTTAAGGGCATGTTTCTTCCATGATGATCCTGCACATACCCTCTTAGGGGATTGTAGTTTTTTGTTTTAGTTGAGACAATTGTAAATGTCTCAGGACTTCCATTATCTGGTGAAAATTACTTTCCTAATGTAGCCACCAAAGTTACCAACTTGTATCATTTAAGAAGACAATTTTTACAACAGGGTGAGTCTATTGAGTATGTTACTGGCCTGGGGATTAAGTTAGCTTCACTCCCTTGACCATGGAATTACATTGCTAGGTTCATTATACAATATATCACTTGTGAGGGCAGGTATGTATATATGCATGCACAACACCCCTGCCTCCTGTTACATTTATGAAAAGGGTAAATAGTAAATGTTCCATATTTCCTTTTTTGTTCATTACAACGCATGAGTAAAAATGTTCAAAGTGGTAGGAAACATATGTTAGCCCATCATGGGTTGATTTGACTACTATTTATCTAGGAATTGCATTTTTTATCTCCCCCGGGTGATTGTGGAATGTTTAGGCTGGAGGGGGAGAACTCAAATTGAGAGTTTGATGAAGAATCAACTCATGAGGTGGAAGAAAACCCTACACCCATAAAAGAAAATCCTCCAACAACATCTTCAACTCCTCATTCTGGTAGAAAAAGGAAGTCTCAAAAAGAATCCCTTTCCACATCTAGCCCTAAACGAAGGTCTAGTAGGTCACTAACCACTGAGCAAAATTTAGAGACCCTTGCTATTGAAAAAGAATCCCTAGTGCATCATGATGATGAAGAAACTATAGAAAAATTGTAGGGATTAGCCCATGTTGTGGGTAATATCATGGATTCAAATGACCAAGAAAACCCTAATTCTGATCTTGAGGTATTAGCTACAGTTTTCAAGAAAAATGAAAGAGTTGGCAAGGAGCAGAGACACTCTAATCAACACAAAGAAAAGGTAAGGAGGAGGAAAATTAAGTCCAGTAAAATGACTTTACACACCTCTAGTGTTGAACCTTCAACCAAAGTTAACCCTAAAAATCTAGAGATGGTTCCTTCCTCTCATGAGATAGGAAGTCCTAAATCCGAACATGAACATTTTGATTCTTCCATATTGGGTGAGGAGAAAACTATTGACATGGAAACAAGCCTAAATGTATTAAATGATCAGGGAACTTTAAAAGGCTTTACATCCCTTGAAGAAAGTGTGAGAATACAATAGATAGATGAAACTCAAAATGAAAAATGTAAGGTGAATGTGCCCTTCCCTCCTATCATCACCTATGTGGAAGAAGAAGCTCCCCTGTCTCTTGTCAATCAAATTGGTGAAGCAAATCTTAGGATGATTGTACATGTGGGTCCTAAACAAGTTAGTAGTGGCAAGTGTATCAATTAGGATCAACTAGAGAGTGAAGAGAAGGGTGAAACAATAATAGAAAAAGAAGCTAAAGTGGAGGCTAGAGAAGAATTTGAAGAAAAGGAAATCCTCCTTAAATAGATTTAGGAATTATAGAGTCTCATTGAAAAATTAGAAAAGAAGAATCAAGGATTACAAGATCAGCTCTATCAAGTCAACACTACCTTCTAGACACAAGCAGAGGAAATTCAAAAGTTGAAAGTGTAGTTAGAGGTAGTTGAAGCATATAAGGATCAGTATATTCCCATTAGAAAACATGAGGTTTAGATGGAGGCTTTAAGCTAGCAATTGTCCAAAGAGATTACCTGACAACATCCAGAAGCTCACCAGGTTGTCTTAGCTTTTGTTTATCCTACCTTGCATGGGGATATACAAGACCTTCAGCTGGGGGGAAATGATAGGAAACATTTGGGTCTTGATATTCTATCTTTTATTTACCCTCTTTCCCTTGTTTATGTCACCTTGGATATGATTCCTGTCACCTTTGGTTAAGGAAAATGAATATATTTAGTAGATTGGAAAATGGATTAAAATTTACACTATATTACTTATTTGAAGCCTTATTAATCATTCTTTGTGATTAATTAAACATGGATGATTAGGGTTGTGGTTCCAACTGTCACGAGCACAAGCAAGGAGGAGTGTTAATGGAGCGATAACAACTTGGATGGTGTTTTTCCCATATTTTCCTTTTGTTATGGTTTTGATATTGATAAAGGAAAAATATTGTTTAAACGAATTTAAGCTGAAGATCCATTTTTGGTTATATTTTATGGTTGTTGGCCATAGGCCATAACAACCAAAACAATTATTTATCTTGTATTCATAGACTGTTATTCAACTTACAGTATATATATGTATGTGTAAGCTAAAAACTAATAATATAGATATATACAGAGATCTCATATTACTGCTTTTTCCATTCATAATCTATCATTGATTCCAAGTGGATGATTATTAGCATGGAATAGTCTTGTGTTTGTGAGCTTCATCACTCGATAGTTAATGAAGGAAAGGCCCATTTCCTCGGTTGTTGGTGATATTTCTATTAGCTATATGTGTGGTAATGTATATTGTGATTTCATAATTGCTATTGTAATCTAAGTATTAGATTCTTATCAGTATATTTGATCTTTGTGAGTGTGTTTCAATACTCTATTGATTTTTTCAATGTTCACCGATTCGCATAATTAATCTATTATAATTCTTAGTAATGTTAAGAACAACTAAAGCCTGTTACTGTGAGTTAAAAATCTGAATAGTTCACTCAACATTGTGTCAAAATTTTCTATAAGATTATACCTAATTAGCAGCACAACTTTAGTTTTGTTTATTTTATGCAAAAAAAGGTTTCCATCCTTTCAAATAGGAACTTTTGATTCTATTTTGATGTGTGTCAGTAATCTGTTCTCTGTCATAGAAGTTATTTCTTCATAGGTTCCTATCACACAGGTGACAGGAAGTCTACAACTCATATTTCTGCTCCAATACAAATTGCATTAGTTTGCATCCATCAACCCTTAGTTTATTGACTGCAGCCCTTCGGTATATTTCTGCAACACTTTTCAAGAGTCTACACTCCCAGATTGACACTTTAAGGATGAACTAAGGAAACCATTTCTAATAATTAATTTAAGGATCATTATAAGAACAATTTGAACCATAGTTTAATCCAATCAGTTCCTTTCTGTTATACTTTCTAGATTTTCTAATTTCTTCTATTTCTTACATCTTAGTCTACTTGCATTCATTGTCATCATGGCTTTTTCTTTTAACAAGTTTTGGAATTCATTGAAATCCTTAGTAGACATGTCCAACTATGCCTTTGGTTGTGATCCTAATGATGTTGAGCTACTTCATGCTCCTTCAACTCCTCATGATTGTCCTCCTTGTGATGTTGACATCATTGGAGAAGATGATGTTAGCATGAACAAGTTCTTAAATGAATGCCTTGACAACCTTGAAGCCAATGTAGCCTTTTACCCATCCATGAATTCACAAGGCCTTCCTACCATTGCACCTCCTGATCACTTTGGATAACTACATGTTGGCAAAAAAGGATAGACAACTAAGAGGGGGGGTGAATCAGTTGTCATAGAAACTTAAACTTTTCTTACTTAGCTTAATCTCGCATTTGATGAATAAGCAATTAACCACAAATAATTAACACGTCAGAGAGAAAGATAACACCAAGATTTTTGCGTGGAAGCCCTGTTAGGGGAAAAACCATGGTGGATGTTAGTCCACAAGATTATACCCTGTTAAAAGTATAATGAGAAATAATAAGGGGAATTCACATGCATTCAAGCACACTGCCTAGAGCTTACTGCTCAAATACAAAAGAGGATTCACTATCCAACAATACAGAATAGGATTAAAATCCAAAGAATACAAACTAAGAAAATAGCTTCTACACAAGCCTGATTATAGTTCCAATTAAGCTCAGAAAACCTTCTTCACACTTCACTCAAACCTCTTCACTCTCTTCTTGGAAATTGAATGATAGAAACACTATTCACACATTTGCACCTTCTCTAGCATACATTCACACTTATGCACACACTAACTTCGCTCAACCAATTGTTCTTATATATCTACTACATGGGATTTCATCACAACTTAGTTGACCAAAAAAATAAAACATATTTTCAATGTCGGCCCAAATTTACAAATAAATTTCAAATGAAAATCCACCAAGGTCATCCACAACATAGTGGAGACCCAAATTAACATCCCCAACACAAAAAAAAATTAATTAATTTCACCACGAAGATACACAACACACTACCACCAACATGTCGGCCAGGGACATGAAAAACTAAACATGCACAAGAAAATATCTTCAACCACGAGCTCTCTGAGTAATGTGGACATACCAAAAAGATAGAGAATGATCTAGAGACATCAAAGAACACCAAGAAACAATAGAGAAGCATCTACAACAACTGAGATTATTAGAATCATACAATCTTTATTTAGGAACACTAATAGAGACCACATAAACACTGTCATACCACAACACACTCAAAAGTTCACACAAACCTCTGAAACTTCTGATAGATGATCTCCAAACATTCAACAATAAACCCTTTAATCCACACTAGCTAATCTTCAACGTAGTGAGCAAAATTCTTTCTTTACCTACATAGTTCTAGTGAGAACCTAGAACATTTCCTCTTATAATTTTCTCAATATCCTAGACATAAACAACCTTTAATACATCAAATGCTAATAGTGTTGACATCAATGACAACTGCATATTAGCAACACGACCACAATATCCAACAATCTCCCCCTTTAGCATTGATGGCAACACATGATGTGAAAAATACCATCAACCCAACATACTCTTCTTCTCAACTACGCTTCTCCCCACAAGGCTCTTCTCCTTAGAAAGATTTTTTGCGTTGCACTTCTCCCCCTTTGACATCAATGGCAAAGGTAACCATGACCTTTTCATATACATGCTCTGAACCACATATCTACTCATTTGACTACTCCCCCTAAGTAATATCCATGAAAACATCAATCCGAATCAGAATATAGAAATGTAGCTAATGGATTGATGCAAGCAATTGAATCTTTAGTTCTTATCTGGAGGGGTAATCACCCCTAGAATTCCTTTGAGATTCTCAAAAGTATCCTTCAACAATGGCTTAGTGAATATATCTATAATCTATTATTTGGTAGGCACATATTCCAATCTGACTTCTTTCTGATTCACTTTCTCTTTAAGAAATGAAACTTGATTGATATATGTTTAGTCTTGGAATGCAACACCAAATTATTTGAAATATTTATTGCACTTGAATTGTCACAATATATGGAAATAGGTTCTTCATATACCACACTGATATCTTTCAACATCTATTTCATCCATATCACTTGTGTATAGTTGTTTGTAGTAGCAATGTATTCTGCTTCAGCAGTGGATAGAGAAATGGAATTCTACTTTTTTCTCAACCAGGACACTAGTTTCTTCCCTAGGAAGAAAGAACCACCACTAGTTCTTTTCATGTCATCTACATCTCCAGGCCAATCTACATCAGTATATGCACATAAAGTGAGATCATCATCCTTTGGATACCAAAGTCCAAAGTCAACTATTCCTTTTAGATACTTGAAACTTCTCTTAACAGTAGTCACATGAGACTCTTTTGGATCAACCTGAAATCTAGCAACCATACATATAGCATTCATAATTTCTTATCTAGTTTGAGTTAAGTAGAGCAATCCACCAATCATTGACCTATATCTAGTTTGATTCACCTTAGTAGAATCATCATTCTATGTCAACTTACATTCGGTCACCATGGGAGTACCAATAGGTTTTGAGTCATCCATTCCAAACTTCTTCAACAGTTCTCTTACATATTTGGACTGAGATATGGAAATCCCCTTGTCTAACTGAGTAACTTGTAATCCCAAAAAGAACTTCATTTCTCCTGTCATACTCATCTCAAATTCATTCTTCATTTCATCAGCAAACTTCATACATAGATTATCATCTACTCCAAAAATGATGTCATCAACAAAAACTTCTATAATTAACTCCTTATCATTATCTAATTTGAAGTACACGTTTCTATCAGCAGTACCTTTAGTGAATCCAAGCTTCAGTAGATATTTGTCCAATCTAGCATACTAGGCTCTAGGGGCTTGCTTGAGTCCATATAGAGCTTTCTTTAATTGGAAAACCATATCTTCCTTGTCAGTTAGCTGAAATCCATTTGGTTATTCAATGCATACTTCTTCTAGTTCTCCATTCAGAAATGTTGACTTTACATCCATCTAATAGACTTTGTAGTCCTTGTATGCAGCATAAGCAAGAAATAGTCTAACAGCTTCAATTCTAGCAATAGGAGCAAATGTTTCTTCAAAATCAATACCTTCCATTTGAGAATATCCTTTACATATCAATATTTCTTTATTTTGGACCACTTCACCTTCTTCATTCAGTTGGTTCCTAAATACCTATTTAGTACCAATCACTTTTTGTCTTTGGGTCTGGGAACCAATATCCATGTGTTGTTCTTTTCAATTTGTGTTAGTTCTTCCTTCATAGCTTCCAACTAGTGTTCATCTTGATAGGCTTTAGTGACATTTTTAGGTTCAATCTTTGAAATCAAGCAATATTCTTCTACAATCTTTCTTCTAGTTTTCACTCCTTTATTCTTGTCTCCTATGATTTAATTTTTAGAATGATTTAGCCTTACATACCTTGGAGTTTTGTGACATTATTGACCTTCATATTCTCCTATTTTTTCTTCTACACTTGCACTTGTCTGTGCTTCCTGACTGACTTGATTTACTGGAACAAATTGAGGTTGCTTAATCAAAACATATGGAATAATCTAAAGTAAATTTTGTGTTTGAGAATTATTCCCTTGGCTTGTAATGTCTTCATTTGAATCATAACTACAATGTCTGGATGATTTGACAGAGTCCTCATCAACTCTAACATTTGGACTCTTAGCCATCTTTCTCAATCTTTTGTTATAGCAGCGATAGGCCTTGATTTTAGTGGAGTAACCTAGAAAGATTCCTTCATCACTTCTTGCATCAAATTTTCCTATATCATCATCTCTCCTGATATAACACTTGCTTCCAAAGATCTTAAAATACTTAACAGTAGGCTTGTGACCAAATCATAACTCATAAGGAGTCTTACTAGAATTACCATTAACATTTAACCGGTTCAAGGTATACATAGGAGTGCTTACCACTTCACTCCATTTCATCTTGGACACATTCCTTCCATCACCATTCTTTTGGAAGCATCCAGAACTGTTCTATTCTTTCTCTCTGCAACTCTGTTTTGTTTAGGGGTTCAGGGAGTAGATAACTATCTTTTAATTCCATGTTCTTCACAATAAGAGTTGAACTGCTTGGAAATGAACTCATCACCTTTGTCAGATCTTAGGCATTTTATTTTCAAACCTTTCTCATTTTCTACCATAGCCTTGAAACTTTTGAACTTCTCCAATGCTTCACATTTTTCTCTTAAAAAGGAAACCCAAATTATTCTAGAGTAATCATCAATAACCAGCATAAAATACCTTTCTCCATGAATACTTTTGAATTTGGAGGGACCACAAAGGTCATTATGTAGCAGCTCCAGCAAATTATTTGAATGAAACTGTTTTCTCTAGAAAGAGACTCTAGTTTGTTTACCCATCTGACATTCCTTGCAGAGTATATTAGCAGGCTTCACTAACCTAGGCAGATCTCTTACTGCTTGAGTAGAACTTATCTTGATAATGTTGTCAAAGTTTACATGACACAACCTCCTATGCCACAACCAACTTTCATCTGCTTGAGCAATTAAATAACTCCCATTAGAAATATTCAGGTGAAAAATATTACCCTTTTTTTGTTTTCCTATTGCAATCATATTCCTAGAACTTTCACGTATCTTGCATCTTCCATCTTTGAACTAAATATCTTATCCCTTGTGAACCATCTATCCAACACTCAACAAGTTGTGCTTCATGCCTTCAACATAGAGGACATCATTAGTGTTATATTTACCACCAAGGAAAATAGATCCTCTACCATGAATCACACCAGCATTATTATCTCCAAATCTTACAACCCCACCATCATACTTCTCTAGACTCACAAATTTTCTTTTATCACCAGTCATATGATGTGACCATCCACTATCAATGAAGCACTCATCTTTTTCTTCAACTCGGGCTGCAAGAGCCTTTTCATCTTTAGCAGATTTGGTAGCCATATATTTATCTTCAATGGTAGCAATGAAAGCTCATTCATCTTCATTTCCATTATCTTTATCATACTCATCATCAGTCACTGCTTCTTCAACAAAGTAGCATTTCCTTTGGAATCTATACTTTTTAGGCTTAGATATAGGAACTCTTTCAGAACATCTTGATGCAAAATGACCTATTTTATTGCATGAAAAAAATTTAATAGGCAATACATCTTCATACTTACCTTTTCCTCTCCCTTCATGCTTTGCAATCAGTGGTTCCAATTCTTCTACCTCTCTTTCTTTATCTTCAAGTTGTTTCAATTCTTCATCATACTTGGATATCTTTCTAGAACTATCTCCCAAACTATATCTTTACCTGTTACTTTTGGATATAGTAGCCTTGAATGCAGATTCAGTCCTCAATGTAGATTCACCAAATTCACTTGTTTCAAAAGCAACAAGCTTCCTGATCAACGTGTCTCTTGTCATTTTGTTTACTGATCTAAACTCTTCAATAGCATGAACCTTCATTTTGTAGGAGGGAGGCAAGAATATGAGTACTTTGGCCACAATTTTTTCCTCATTCATAGAACCACTGACACATGTAATACCCATCACTATTTCATTTACTCTCTACATAAAAGAAGTAATATTTTCATCTTCACCCATCTTCAAATTCTCATACTTTCTTTTCAAGCTTTGTAGCTTAGCCATTTTCACATGTGCATCTCCTTCATACAAAGTTTCTACTTTTGTCCAAATCTCATGAGGTTTTTGCAATTCTACCACATTAGCCATCTCTGAATCTGTCAGAGCACTCACTAGAGCTTCAATAGCCCTAATATTATTTTCATCTTCTTTGATTTCATCAGTAGTGGAGGGACCATTCTGAGGAATAGCATATGGATCTTTTGTAATCTTCTAGAAAGCTTCACCAGTACATCTTAAGTGACATTGCATCCCAACTTTCCATAGTGAATAGTTAGTGCCATCAAATCTTGGACTATCCTTCTTGAATGTTTCCATTTCGGATCACCTGAAGTATTTAGACTTCTTTAGAGGAATCTGCTCTAATACTAATTGTTGGAAAAACAAGGACAAACAACTAAGAGGGGGGTGAATCAGTTGTCATAGAAACTTAATCTTAGATCTGATGAATAAGAAATTAACCACAAATAATTAACACATCAGAGAGACAAGTAACACCAATTTTTTTGTGTGGAAACCCTGTTAGGAGAAAAACCATGGTGTATGTTAGTCCACAAGATTATACCCTATTAAAAGTATAATGAGAAATAATAAGGGGAATGCATATGCATTCAAACACACTACCTAGAGATCACTACTCAAATACAAAAGAGGACTCACTATCCAACAATACAAAATAGGATTAAAATCCAAAGAATACGAACTGAGAAAATAGCTTCTACACAAGGCTAATTACAGTTCCAATTAAGCTCAAAAAACCTTCTTCACACTTCACTAAAACTTGTTCACTCTCTGCTCAACAATCGAATGATAGAAACACTATTCATACATTTACACTTTCTCTAGCATACATTCACACTTCTACACACACTAAATTTTCTCAACCAATCATTCTTATATATCCACTACATGGGATTTCATCACAACTTAGTCGCCCACAAAAATAAAACATATTTTCAATGTTGGCCCAGATTTACAAATAAATTTCCAATGCAAATCCACTAAGGTTGGCCACAACATAGTGGAGACCCAAATTAACATCCCCAACATGAAAACACTTTAATTAATTTCACCACAAAGATCCACAACACACTACCACCAACATGTCAGCTAGGAACATAAAACCCTGAACATGCACAAGAAAAGATCTTCAACCATGATCTCTTCGAGTAATGTGGACATACCACAAAGATAGAGAATGATCTAGAGACATTAGAGAACACCAAGAAACAACATAGAAGCATCTGTAACAACTGAGATTATCCTAATCATACAATCTTTATTCAGGATCACTAACAAACACCACAAAAAAATTGTCAGACCACAACAGACTCAAAACTTCAGGGATACCTCTAAAATTCTGGTAGATGATCTAGAAACATTCAACAATAAACCCTTTAATCCACACCAACTAATCTTCAACGTAGTGAACAAAACACTTTCTTGACCTGCACAATTCCATTGGGAACCTAGAACACTTCCTCTTACAATTTCCTCAATATCTTGGACATATACAACCTTTAATACATCAAATGCTAATAGTGTTGTTATCAATGACAACCACATATTAGAAACACAACCACAATATCCAATACTACATAATGAAACTATTGAAGGACCTAAGTTCCCTTCATTAGGTGGCCCGAGTTCCTCTAAACAACCATGGCCTCACCCATTTTATCATCACAAAGTCACAAACACACCAATCAACCTTGAAGAAACATACAGAAAAGGATTTACTGTCTTAAGCAGAGAAGGGTGTGACACAACAAATGAGGATAACATTCACCAACTTTTAGAACAAAGAACAAAAAAAGAAAACACAACATGACTAGGATATCAAGATCCTCCTCATATTGATAAGCCTCCTTTTGAATATTGGAGACTTTGAGATGATGGTACAATGATCTTTGATTCTCCTCCTAACTTGAATGCCCTTCTTCCTCATGAGAAATATTTTCCTAATCACAATGACCAAGAGAAAGCTATCACCCTTGGTACTGCTTCACCACATTCAATCTCCCCTAATGATAAACCTTTTCAATTACTTTTTCCTCCATTTGATAATGAAGAAGCATTGCAAATACTCCTTCATTATGGTCTCATCACTCTTCCCCCCCTACTAGAACCAAAATTGTCAAAGACAACACAAATTATTGTGCCTATCACCACACCCTTGGACATCATATTAATAAATGTAATGCTTTACAACATATATTGGATCAAAATAAGGCTTTTGGACCTATTGAATTTATCGAATAGCAAATACACTTCATACACTTCACCCAATCCTCCCCTCATGCTATAGTTGTAGAATTTTCTATTCTCACTATTGCATGATCCTTTCCCTTCACCCACCTTGGCTCATTCTTTCCCTACACTTAGTAGAGGTAAGAAGTTTTCAGCCTAGTCCTTGAAATGCATTTGTCTTTGTATCTTAACTACGTTATTCATTTTCTGCTTATATTACTTAATATTGAGAAACTAATAACTTGGTTTGGTTGCATTACATTTGCATTCCTAGCTCCTTTTACATTTTCATTCGGTTCCATGTGCGCATTGTGTTCCCCCATAATGTTTGTTTGATGTTCTCTCTCTTTATACACTTCTTCTATTTGTACCTGTATTCTTCTATATGTTGTACATTGCTTTTATCTTTCACCTTTGTTTTGTGTTTTCCTTTTGGGGATGATGCTAAGTGTTGAGACTGCAATGTCTCTTCCATGTTGACTCAAAAGGTCCTTTCCTTTTTATTTATTTTTTACTTTTTGTTTTCCTTTTTAGGATAATGCAAAGCATTGAGACCCCCTATGTCTCTTCCATGTTGACCCAATTGGTCCCTTTCCCTTTTCACTTTATCTTTCTCTTGTATTTTTCCTTTTGGGGATGATGCAAGGAATTGAGACCAAAATGTCTCCTTCATGTTGACCCAAAAGCTTTTTCTTTTCATTTTATTTCTGCTTGTGTTTTCCTTTTGGGGATGATGCAAAGCGTTGAGACCGCAATGTCTCTTCCATGTTGACCCAAAATGGACTTTTTATTTCCTTTTTTTTTCTCTCTTTGTGTCATTCTTCAAGTTCTATGTATTTGGGGAATTATGACAGTTCTGAGCTCTTTAATAAAAATATTGCAGCAACGAACATACTAACCCCAAATCCATAGATCCCTTATGTGTTTGGTGTGTTCCTTTTTGGAGGGAAACTCCCTTTCTTTTGTCTTCTTTTTCATGTACATGAAGCAACCTTACTTGGAAACATATGACTTGGCATAGGGGCTTTCTAAGTTGGCTCTCATGTCTTGTTTTCTTTTTAAAATTTCTTTCTTTTGCTACTTTAAAGTAATTTCTCATAGAGTAGTGTGTAGAAATTCCCTTAAAGTGGGGGGCATACATTGGCATAATTCCATTCACATTCTTGGTTCTTAGTGTATCCTCGTCACTTTATACGATGCATTTGTCACTTTTTGGATGACATTGGGTGTGATGTCCTTCATAAGGGTGATCTCTCTTAGCATATTACATTCCTCTTAGTGGCCTGATGTGATGCACTACATCCCCTAAGTTGTGAATATTTAATTCTTTGATTGGTCCTCTCTTGGAGACATTAGACACAATGTTCCCTACATGATAGACCTCACATGAACTTAACAAGACTCCTTTGAACATCTTTTGCATTTTACATTTTTCCATTTTACCGTTTACATTTTTTCCACCTTGCATAACACAACTTGCATGCCTATGGTACCATGCTCTTTGTTCATGAGTGTAACAAAGGATTTTAGAACCCAAATCCTTCTTAGCTCCTCCTAGGTTTTTTCACCTAGAAGGAGAGAGAATTGGGGAAAAAATGCACAACGTCAACACTCAAGACTAATGTATGAATGGATGGAAAGAAAATGTGGTGTATGTGGATGTGTTTTAAAGCTTACAGATGTAGATAAATGAATACAAACTAATCTAATACAAAATGTTGGAAAACACAGTGTAGAATGCAAACATGAACTAGAAACTTAAGAGGATGGAAACAAAAATAGATAAAAATAAACAGAGTGCACCTGGGGTGTTGAAGAAGATTAGAAATTGATTTTGGAATGTTGTTGATGATTTTTTTCAAGCCTGATACGAATTATTCACCATCTAGGGTGAATTAGTCCCTGTTCTAGTGAACACTTCTGAAGATAAGTTTCTAACTACTGAGAGATGAATTTTGAGAAAAACTAGTTTTTAGGCCTAAAAATGGGACTAATTCACCATGCTTGGTGAATCCATCCTCCTACAAGAATCTGCAAAGTCAGGACTTGATTCTGTAGATCCATATCTGCACTTCCACCTTCTATAGGTGTTCGCTTCAAAAATTGTTAGATTTGGGTATGAAAATTCCTTTTTTTTGATATTTTGACTTGAATGATGAAGATATGACTTAAATGACTTTTCAACTTGATCTTCAATTATTTGCAAGCTTCCAAGAGTCCTAAATTTGCATACAAATAAGACAAAAGAAAGATATGTTGAATGTTAGGGCATGAGGGTTTGCCTAAGTCAAACCATGTTTAGGTAATTAAACTAAAATGATGAAATAAGTGAATAAAACATGCAAAAATGGAATATATTACCTTTCCATGATGATTGATCTTGAAATTTTGCAACAAATCATGTAGAATCTTCCCTTGAATGCTTTAGGAAGCTAACTTGATGACTTCTAATGAAGAAACCCTAGCTTGCTTGACTTGGATGAGAAGATAGATGATAAATAAATGATAAAAAATGTGTGAATGAGATAATGGATGTAAAATGAGGATAAAAATACTTATTTATAGACAATTGTGCCTTAGTACCCAATAATACCTCATCATAGGCCAACATGAAGCAAAATTAATTCAAATTTCACTTTATTTTCTGCTCAAAGGTCAAAATGGGGCCAGATAAGACTCATTCACCACACATGGAGAATGGGTCCCACCTGGAGGGGACTAATTCACCATGCATGATGAATGGGTCCCACAGGGGCCATTCTGACACCTAAGAAGCCAAGGAATTAGGAAATAAGGTCTAAAATGCCATCTTGTCAGGTATTTGATCAATTAAAGCCTTGTGATGCACAATATGGATTAATATAGGTCTATTAATGATGATATAAATGTTAAATAGGGCTTGGGACACAAAAATCAATGTGAAAGTGTGATTAAATACACTTTACAACACTAAAATGAGGTCCACACAGCCTAGGAAGGCACAAGAATCAATGTGAATGTGCAAGACACATTACAACACTAATTTAACATTAAATTTAAGTTAAGAACCTTTTGGATTGATGTGATAATGTTATTAAATACATTTTATAATTTTGAATTAGGGAGAAATGCATTTATTAAGTCTAGAAAAGCATGAAATTATCTTACAAGACTTTACAACACCTTTACAAGACGTCAATAAATACATGTTATTTTATTTACAAGGGTCTGATACCTAGTGTGGACACATAACATGCCTCACAACACTAGATTAAGACCTCATTAAGTCCAATTTATCATGAATTAATCCCCTACCAACAAAGGGTCCATTTTTCTACGACATAATGAGTTCTAAGTGTACAAAGCTTTGCTTGTCTCATGAAGCACAAACCAACATTTTCCTTTGTGGTGCCTTGTTAAAGTTATCAGGAGGCATAACTTTAATATGGTTCAGTGGGAAGACCATTCAATGACATGATTTTCCCCATAATCACCTATGTGTTTGTGATTACATACCAACTAGTGTATGCTTCTCACCTTTTGGACTTCTCACCAGAGAGATTGCCATGAGTTTTATCACCCAAGAGTGAGTATACATTCTCTTTTTTCACAAACATCCTAGATCTAATCCACAACTAGTTGGACAAACAATCCAAGCTTTATTCAATTCTCCCTTTCCTTCTTCTCTTTCACATGTGTGTTCCTTTTGTTCTTATGTTTAGTTTTGCATGGGATCTTCATCTAAGGGCCCTGATCATCCCTCTTGATCATTGTCATTCCATCTTACTATCATAAGTGCATTTGGATCCCTCTCGATATGCATTGCTACTTTAGTGTGAGTTTCAAGAAAGTTCATCCTCTCACTAAAGTGGGCACTAAATGTACCATAGAAAAATGGATCATTGACATTTTCATGGTCTTTTAGGTCTTTCTCTTGTGATTTTTTACTTGTCTTTCTTTGATTTAATGTTGTAATGTGACTTCTACATTCAAATTACGTCCTAAATATTGAAATTGTGGCATCTTGTGAAGGTGTTGTGACATGTTGTAACACATTTCTACACTTTTCTAGACTCTTTTCAACACTAATTAAGTCCTATTTTAAAGTGTTTTAAAGTCTTGTAACAAGATTTTATGCTTTTCTAGGCTTAATTTTACTATTTACACCTTTCTTATGCTTTATTTGACCCCTTTATGCACTCACAAGACTTACTTAAGTGTATTTTTTAATGTAAACCCAAAAAAAATAGTAAAAGTGACTTAATTCCTGACACCCACTTACAAGCTCAAGGTGGGACCCATTCGCCATGGTGGCGAATGAGTCCCTCTTGGCTCAAAATTCAAAATAATTCAAATTTTCTTTCGGGTTTTTATTCAAAATTACCTTGTCCGCCTATGATGAGGTATTATTGGGTTATTAGGGCACAAGAGTGTATAAATAAGTGTTTTTCTCCTCATTTTACATCTTGCAATCATCAAGTTCACTTACATTCATCAATTAGCATTCAAGCACTTTGCATTATTCAATCAATCATCTTGGAGCAGCCACTGACATAACTTCATATTTCTTCAACAAGGTTGTAGAATTTTGTATGTAGATTTATCAGGTAATTAGGTGTTGAAAGGTGGTCAAGAAGTCAAAAAAGTGTTTCAAGTCAACTAAACCCTATTTCAAGCTCGGAGACAACCTATAGTCTTTTTTCTACAAATTTGACTTCATTAGCTCGACAAGAGGACAAGTGCAGATCTAGAGCTATAGAATTGACATTTGATTTCACAAAATTTTGGGAGAGGACTAATTCAACATCAGTGGTGAATGAGTCCCACCTTAAGGCTGAAAAAGTAGATTCTGTCAGATTCCAATTCTCGACAACTGGAAACTAGTTTTCAAGAGTTTTTTCTAGTAGCAGGACTGATTCGCCATCAATGGTGAATGAGTCCCACTGGTGATTTTGACTGATTTCTTCCAACATTCAGATCATTCCATATTCAACACTCATTTCCCAGGTGCAATCTGTTCAGCCTTATTTCAATTTGTTTTGCATTTTTTGATGTTTTAGTTCATTCTTGAATATCATATTGTGTTTTCAAACATTGCATATTCCATAGGTTTTGCACCAATAGTCAATCAATTTCATTACTTAATTTCATTTAAAACATTAGATTTAGTCATAATCACATTATACAATCTTCTATTTGAGTGAACCACTTCAATTTTGGGGTTTTATCTCTCTCGTTTTAGGTAAAGATCCTAAGAGTGCAAGATTAGTCTATAGCCAACCACAAAATTGTTGGTTCAGATGGGTGGTAGAAGCACCATCATCTAGAGCTTGACATCCAAGACAATGATATCTTGGATTTTCTTTGATATTAAGGGATTCTAAGATTCCTTTCTCATGAAGGCCTAACCCTTTTCCTTGATAATGCATAGCTTGAAAAAACTTTTTTCCATTGGGATACTTATTATTTTGGAAGCATTATGTGATTCCATTTTGAGGGGGATATGATACGGGAGGAATGATGGTCTCTTGGAGTAGACCAGCATGGATGAACATGGAGGAACTCAATTGATAAGTAGGGGCTTCATGGGTAGCTTGGATAGGGGTGATAGGGTCATGACATGAAGATGAAGGGATGCTTTGATCTTGACTTGGGATAGGATCATGGGATGGGGTAGATGGTATAGTGTGCTCTTGGTTATAAGGTGGAAGGCTATCATGATATGGAGTGGGATGGGTGTTTGGATCATGAGAGGGGATATGATCATTAGATGAAGTGGAAGGTGTACTTTGGTTTTGATTTAGAGAGGGACCATGTAATGGAGTGGAAGGGTATTGGTTCTTGAGATGGAAAGGGATCATTGGATAGGATAGGAGGGATATGGTGTTCTTGATTGGAAATGGGATCATGAGATGGAAGGGGATCATATGATGGAGGATAAGGGGTTCCTTGATCTTTATATAGAGGGGAATCTATGTTAGCATGCTTTGGATTGTGGGATTGACATAAATCATTTGATGTGGATGGTTTGATGGGGGAGGAAGGTTGGAAAGGTGCTTCAACTTGGATGGATGGAGTATTAGAGGATTCATGAGACTTAGGGGATTGGGATTTATCTTTATGTGGAGGTGATGAAGGTGGATGCATGACATGGGAAGGTTGCACAACTTTTTTTTTGCATGGGGAATTAAGTACCTTTGCAAATAGTCTTTAGAGGAATCTATTATGAGGGACATGGGATGAATTTTATTGGTAGGATTGAGGTAATGTGGATTGCAAGGATTTGGGAGATGAACAAGTGGAATAAGGGGTGGGATTTTCCATTAATTGGTAAATGGATTATGATGATGAGGAATTTGAAAAGGATGTGGAGATGGGGTTTGGGATCGAGAATTTTGGCTAAAGGCTTGGTATCCCTTGTCAAAGGAAGGGGAAGGATAAGGAATATGGGATGAGTTGGGATTGGAATAAAGTTGGGAGGATGGAATTTTAGCACCAATTCCAAGGAGATATCTAAGCATTAAATCCTTATCATTATTAAATTAGTGGGTGAGGAAATAGTTTGTGATGGAATCATATGAGGATGATATGGGTGATGTGGATGAGATTTGAGGGGGACTTTGTATGGGTGATTGGTGAAGGATTGGAGATTTGTGTCTAATGGATTCAAGGTGATCCAAAATATTCTCACTATCACCATAGGGATTAGGATATGGGTGCATGATATTGGTTTGGGTTGGAATGGATGAAGGTGAATTAGAATAGATTAGGTTGGATGGAGGGTAGGTTAGATGGTTAGACATGGTTGGGTATTTATTGGAAGAGTAAAGTTTAGGATTGATTTTGGATAAGGATGGATTAAGGATGGATTGGATATATGTTAGGGGATGATTAAGACAAGATGGGTGATTAGAAGAATAAAATATGAAGATGAATATGGAGGATGGGATTAGACTTGGGATCAAATGTCAAGACCTTAAGATGATTTGATTTGATTAAGTTTGATTCTCTGTACTTATGATAGGTTAATATTCCTAAGCAAGAGTTAATTGGATTTTATTTTTAGTTAAGATAGGAAAATTTCTTAAGTAGGGATTGATTGGATTTGATATCTATACTTAAAAAAGGCTAATGTTCTTAGGCAAGTTTGGATTAAAGATGAAATCAAACTAAGGCCTTGATTTTTGATTGGGAGATTGGAT
Organism: Sequoia sempervirens; assembly: GCA_007258455.2. Lineage (NCBI taxonomy): Eukaryota > Viridiplantae > Streptophyta > Pinopsida > Cupressales > Cupressaceae > Sequoia > Sequoia sempervirens. Next base: position 192,070,842 of record VDFB02086081.1, on the reverse strand, counting down.
TTGAGATGGATGATAGTGGATTAAGGATAGGATCCTTAGATGAATGATTTAGATAATGATGGAAAGATATGATGTTTGAAGGAAATTAAATCCTTAACCAAATTTTAATATTCAAGTGATGTTTTTTTTTATTAAGGATTGGATTTGGATGCTTGATTGAGAAGATAAATGGATAATGGTTGATTGAATTTGGATGAGGATAGATGGATTAGATTGGGATTTGGTTGGAAAGGGGGATTGGATTAAAATGATGATGAGGGATGGGGATTAAGGATGATAATGGGGGATGTGTATTAAGGATGATGATGGAGGTTGAGGATTATGGATGATGGAGGGTAGGGGATATTAGGACCAAGATTAATAATGAAAGTGGATAGGGATTATGGAGGATAATTAGGATAATGATTGGGACCTCAAATGGATTGGGAAAATTAGTCTTAGGGTCCTAAATGGAGGATTAAGGATGGATTGGCAATAGATTATGGGATGATTTGGACAAGATGGATGATTAGAATGATTGTAGAGGATTATTAGGATAAGGTGATTAAGAAGAAGGGGGAATGGGATGAAAATGTATGTTTAGGGTAATAGGGGATGGTTATGATGAGATGGGGAGTGATTAGGATGAAAATAGTGGATTAGAATGGAAAAGATGGTATGATTAAGATGTGAAGGATGGTTGGGAATAAGTTGTTGGGATAGGGTGAATGTTTTTCTTGCTTGAATAGGAGATGGAATTGAAAGCACACCAACAAAAAAAGTGAAAAATTTGATGGATTTTTGTAGTGTATGTTCAATCCTCAACCCCTTGGTTGATTTGTTTTCCACTTGTTATATCACAACCACTTTAAGCACTTGCACAATCCTAAATTATTCAAGTGAGATTATAGATTAATGTGGGCTCATCACCCAATAAAGGTTGGGTTAATACTCCTTGATACTCAGGTGGTTCTTTGGGGCACCCTTTCTCATGAAGGTGGATATCTATAGATCTAGTGGTGCAGGTTCGTCAATGGATGCCACAAGCTCACCTTCTCTCACTCCTTGGGAACTATCATAGTTCTCCATAAGGATTTATATCTCAACCTAAGGGAATATGTGGTGAGTAGCTTCAAGGTATGATTTGTATCCCTTGCACCACACTAACCTATGATCGAAAGGTCTTAATCTAGGATACACAAGGTTGCTAGGGAGTCCTCTATATACCTCAAGGCTATGTGAGGCCCAAATTCATAGATGAAAGGGAACAATGTCAAATATCCAGGAGGAGAGGGTAACCCACTCTCCACCTTCACTTCTCCAAGGTCTAAATTTCTTGGAGGCTTAGCTCGATTGATAAAATTCCACTTCCAAGAGGCACATATTTTGATTCACACCCTGCTCTTTATACTCCATTGTAACACAAGAGTTGGATTCATCCCCTAGAGTGATGAAATCCCTAGATAGGCACCCTAAAAGTAATGATCCAAGTGTTTTTGATCCCCAATATCACATGAAGCATGAGGGGAGAGCATACATACGTTGGATTCCTTGGGATAAAAAGAGAAATAAAAAGAGTAAGTGGTGTTTTTGATCCTCAAGATCACACTAGGTATGAGAGGAGAGCATACACACCATTCACTCAAAGAAACATTAAACAAGAGTGCATTAGCCTTAAGAAATGAAATGTTCCTAGATTAGTGGAAAAAAAAATCCTTAGACAAATGAATCTGCAAGAAAATGTTAGTAGTTTGATGATTTTTCCTTTGATAACCAATTTCAAGCTACAAAACAAGTGATTAGATGATAAGATGATCACATAAAATGATTTTTAGCATGAAATAAGCATAGATATGTGATGATTTGTGCCTTAGATGAGCATTAGAGACTTACAACATGCATTAGTGTCCAAAAATAGAGATTAGATGCAAAGAACTACTGAAAGAAGACATAAAAATGTATTCTAAAACCTGGGCATAGTTTTGCAAACAAAGCTATGCCTATGTTAAAATAAAGATACCATTCTATGAATAGAGGCATGTTTTTTGCAAAATGGGCCAAAAAGATAGCTTCTAAGGGTGAAAATTTGATTTTTGTCAAATACCTAGTTGAGAAAACAACCTGAAAATGCATACATAATGACTTAAAAATGAAAGATTTAATGCCAAAAACACCTAATAAACCTCAAAATATGTCCTCTAAAATAGAGCCACAACAATTTTGAACAGAGGCACCATAATTTTGCACTTAGGCGCCATTTTATAGAAAGTGCCAAAAAATGACTCTTGGAGGATAGAAAATGAGGCTTTGGACCAACCTAGATGGGGAAACGGATAGATGAACATGTGGGGGACCTAAAAAAATGTATATATAACCAAAATATGCCCCCAAATTCAACGAAAATGAGCTGAAAATGAAGAAGAAACTAGGTGACCTAAAGTGCTTGTATGATAACCTAGTTTCACATAACTTTAAAAACACCGATTTAAGCATGCAAATGATGGATAAAGCTACAAAATCAAGTGTCAAGATAATGAAGACCTATAAAAAAGTATGTTAGAAGCCAAAGAATCCTTAGAACTAGGTAAGAATGATGAAAGAAGTGTCAAAAAACAAAGGCACAGTTTTGGGTTACACAGGTGCCACAAATTTGAACCTAGGCACTACAAGTTTGTTCTTAGGTGCCACAAGTCTTTACTTAGGCAGAAAAATTCTGCACTTAGGTGCCACTTTGTAGTATTTTCCTGAAAAAACAACACCTGGAGCTTCAAAACAAACAAAAAATTGATGAAATGTTAGAAAAATGGGGTGGGAAACCACCGAGAGTCCCAAACTGAAGATGGGAAAGATGAATATGAAGGTAAATGATATAAAATGCATAAGTAAATAAACGTAAATAAGTTATACCTTCATAGCTCCTTCTTCTGCATGGATTAAGCTCACAAGAAGAACCCATTCTTGCATATTTGCTCTAATGTTGATAAGGGATGTGTTTTCTTACAAATTTAGCATGATGGTAGGATGGAGATGGATTTGATGGATATTTGAGCAGCATATGGATATGGAGAATGTGTGTTATGAGAAATGAGATTCAATGCCTCATTATATAGAAATTTGGTGAGAGGGATCATTGGCTAGGATTGAATGGCTAATGGAGGGTTGAGATTGATTGTGAAGGTGAGGTTTGGATCAAGTATGAGGATGGATTAGCCTTGTGACAAGTGTCACAAGATGAAAAGGGGTAAAATGGTAGGTGTGCTCACATATGTGTGAGCACACATTGGGAAGAGAGGCATCAAATTTGTGTAAGAGGTAGGGTAGCTCATAGGGTGGCTTATGTAAGAGGTTAGTGGGGGTAGGTAAGATGTAGGAATTTAAAATTAGGAAATAATCATAATGATGATTAGGGATGAGGGTTAGATGAATTAATCAAGATTAATTGATTAATGAGGATAGGTTGAGTTAATAAAAAAAGGGTTTATTAACTTAGGTGGAGTCAAAAGTTGGAGAATGAGATAATGATGATTAGGATGGGGATGAAGTTAATTAATCAAGGATTAATCAAGGTTAGGGGATTTAGAGGAATACAGATAAATGGTTAGTTTTAATTAAATAAATGTGGATTTATTTAATTAAAGGTGGTGGATAAAGGTAAATGAGAAATTAATTAAATAAATAACAAGTATTTATTTAATTAATAGGTTAGTATAGGCTAAAATAAGGTGTGGATGGGTAAGGTCACATTCTAGGTGTCTACAAACTCCTTAGTTTTCAATGCAAGAATATCATTCCATAATAATTTATTATGCGCTCTACTTAATTCTATTCTCACATACTTAAGATCATCTTCATAGATGAAGCATGGAAACATCTGCCAGACATCCACTTTCTTCTTTACTAGGTTTTCATACTCAGGTTTGATGTCAAAATTATCTCTAGTAAGTTATCATGTTCACAAGTCTGTGAGTTTTGTATGGTTGTATTATTCCATATTCCTATGGATATATGCCCTAACATCCTCAAAAGACAAAACCCTATATGAAATACTCAAAAATGCACCAAGCGGGTCATTCTCAAATACTTTCATGGGATATTTCTTGAATTTAGGTTGGGTTTTCTTGCTCACATTTACCACTTTTAGTGTTTCCATCTCTACTAAATTAAAATTCTTTGAAAAACAAATTCTATTTTAGCTTTGGACAATGGTAAATACCTTTTTCTTGCTCAACCAAAGTTAGGGTTTAGATACTCTGCTTCTCATATCACCTTCAAACTCTTGATATTGCTTCAATTTGCACTACTTGCATAAAGGTGAATAAAATAAATAAATGATAGGCATATAATCCCTTCAATTCTTCCCTAAATTTGCATTTAATTCATCATACAATAAAGCTTGTAAAACCTTCTCTATGTAACAACAAACCTTAAATCGCTTTGCAAATATTTGTATTTGTATATTTTCTTTTGGATTCTTGTTCTAAAGCTCTATTTTGTCCATCTCAAAATCATAGCTTCATGCCAATCCATTACACTTCATATCGATAGGGGGTTATGTGATATTTTGTTATTGCTCCCCCTAAGCCAGTGCCTAGGTTCAATTCTTGAAGGAATTATCTACATCGATGGATGGTAGAGATTCATTTGTAGTCTTTGATTCTTCCTTGTTCTCATGTTATTATTTATTTCTCCAAATATTTTCCACTCCCTTCTTTATTTCAGTCAGATCAATATTTTTAACTGGTTCATTTCTCTTTGCTCGATTATCCTTGAATTTTTGCTTCTACAAAATCTAGCAATATGTCTAGGTCTATTGCAACTGTTGCATATGATATCTCTTTGAGAATTATTTCTTTCATTCATTTTTAATTTGCATTAATTAGCTTTGTTTCCAAATCCATAGCATGTATACTAGTAACCATTGAAATATTGAATCATTCTACAACTGTTGTATTCATTCATCATTTGACTTCTACATTCATTTTCTCTATGCCCAAATCTCTTGCATGTAAAGCATTGACTAGTAAAGGATGGAACATTCTAATTTATTTTTCTTCTACATTCCACTTCTCTATGTCCAAATTTATTGCAAAAATAATAGATGTCATTAAAAGATGATAAAATGAAATAAAAATGGGTTAGGATGCTTTCGTATGATTTCAAACATAGAGCACACCCAGTTTCTAATTTCATTCGAGGATAACCCTAGAGATCTCAAAGAAAAGGAGAAAGAGACCTTGCAATAGGGTTGTCCTAGGGGTTGATTGTAAACTAATGAGGGGTTCACCACCAATCTAGGGCTTGGAGAAATAAATGAAATGCAAGATCTAATGTTTAACCCTAATTTAATGTAAAACTTTAATTAAATGACCTAGAAATGCATGTATAACAGAGTAATAGGCTAGAAGATGAAATGTGTGCACCTAGAAATCTGATGATGACTAGATGAGGCTCTGAAATGCTATAAATTCTAACCTTAATGCTAACTGGGACTCATATGCCAAGCTGGGTGAATCAGTCCCAGATCTGGATTTCTGTGCAGAAACATGAATTTGAAAAATGCATATCTGAATCTGTAAAAATCTAAATTTGACCTAAAATAGGACTCATATGCCAAAAGTGGCTAATCATTCTAGTGAAGGTTTTTTGAAGCTTCAAGGTTTGAATTTGGTCTTCAAGGTTTGCTTTGTGCTTCCCTACTAATTTCTAAATCTGAAAACCTAATTTGTAAGTTGTAGAAGTTCTCCAAGTATCTTCAATGTAAGGTGACAACTTTTACAAGTTTAGGCACATTGACAACTTTCTCCAAACTTGCTCCTCAATGTGCCTTAAATCTAAACCTGAAAATCACACACTAAAGAGAAGGAAAAATTTTGTTTTGTTAGTGGAAAGGGGTTTGCCTTGGTCAAACCCCATTTTGGTAATCAAACCTTGAAATAATATGAAATAGGAATGGAGAATGACGAATGAACAAAATATGATGTTGTAACTCACCAAATCCTAGAAATAAAGTGTTTCAAACATGTATGAGATGGCTCCAATGGATGTAGACCTTGAATCTTTCTTGAATGTGATAGATCTTGAGTTGAACACTTGCTTGAAGCATAAAACCCTACATCACAATTGTTAGCTAAAAAACAAACATGATGCATGATGACTTTGACATGATGCTTGATGCTTGAATAATGCTCTAAAATTCTTGATAATCTACCCTTGAATGCTCTTGTTAGCTCAAAATTTATATATGGATGAATACTTGAATGCTTGGGTTGAATGATTTCATAAAATTCTTAGGTGAAAATGAGTAAAATAACCTTGTATTTATATTTAATTATGTATGAATTCCCAAAATTACAACACTACAAGCTGACATCAGATATAGGAGGATAAAATCCTACTAAAAATTTGAATTAATTTGAATTTTGGGCCACACTAGACTCATTCACCCAAGGTGGTGAATGGGTCCCATTAGGCATAATTTATGGGACCATTTTTAAAAATGCTTAGAAAGGTGTGAAATCAAGTTTGAGACCCAAAAACCTAGGTAGGACTCATACGCCCAAGGTGGTGAATGAGTCCCAAATCACTAAATATAGGCCACACAAACTAAAAACACCTAAATTATGATTGGATGTTGATTTGTGTTGGGATTATCAAAAATATGCATTAAATGAGGCTTGTGGATGCAAAATAAGGCAAATTAAGGCATAAAGAAGCCCAATTATTAAATAAAACCCTAGAAAAGTGTGAAAGTGTGTTACAACAATTTACAACACTCCAAATAAGGTACCAATAAGCTCATTTAGTTCACAAGGGCCCAAGACCTAGTGTGAATATGTTAGAGACATTGCGACACTAAATCAAGGCCATGTTAGGGGGCCTTTTCTGTCATTACATCTAGCCCCCACTTTAGTGAGAGGATGAAATTGCTTCCAACTCACACTAAATTAGACCAACACACATTAAGAGGGGTCCAAATGCACAACTATTAGTAAGATATGATGGATATGACCAAGAGGGTTGCACCAGCCCCTAGGACTAAGGTCTTATGGAAAATCAACATAGGCACAAAAGAACACTCATGAAAATGTTATAAATAGAAACAACAAGGCACAAGCATATAATGCCAAAGACATATGAGAGAAGAGAAAGAAAAAAATAACAAAAGGGTTGCATCAAGCTTTGATTGTTTGTCCAACACGAGCTGGATCAAATCTAGGCTACTTGTACACAAATGTATGCTCACTCTGAGGCAACAAAACTCTAGGTTGTTCGTTGGGTGAGAAATACAAGAAGGTGAGGCACACACACACATGGTCAATATGCACTCTCACACAAACACGAGTGGCTAAGGGAAAGTCATGCCCTCATTCAGCTTCCTATAGAAAAAATACCAAAGTTATACCTCCTGATAACTTTGATAAGGTGCCACACAAATATGATTTTCGAGCTTCATGAGACAAGAAAAACTTTGTATGATTGGAGCTCATGAACAAAAAAGATGGATCTATAGGAATGCAAGCTATGTTATGCAAGGTGGTCATATAACTGAAAATACAAATGCAATGATAAGGAGCATTCAAAGGAGTCTTGTTTAATTCATGTGAGGTCTTAACTTAGGGAACATTTTTCCTAATCTCTCCAAGAGAGGACCAATCAAAGAATAGAAGATTCACAACTTAGGGGATGTAGTGTGTCACATCAAGCCACTAAGAGGAATATGACATGATAAGATAGATCATGATTTTGAAGGATATCACACCCAATGTCATCCACAAAGTGAAAGACGCATTGCATCAAGTAAAAATACTGCACCATGGACTGTGTAAAGGAAAAAAATGCAAAATAATAATGCCAATGCATACCCCCACTTTAAAGAAATTGCTAAACACCATACTGTGAGCAATTACTTTAAAGTAGCAAATGATAAATGAAAAAAATGAGAGATAACTTGGAAAGCCCTATGTAAAGTCATATGTTTCCAAATAAAGCTACATGATGAAAAATAAAAAAGGAGTTGCCCCCAAAAATGAAAATTCAAACACATAAGGGATCTATCGATTTGGGGTCAGTATGTTCTTGCTACAATGTTTTTAAGAGAGCTTAGAATTATCATCATTCCCCAAATACACATAGAGAGTGAAAACAAATAAAAATCCTTTCTGTTCAACATGGAAGAGACCCAAATGTCTCAATGCCTTGCATCATCCCCAAAAGGAAAACACAAGACAAATGAAAAGATAAAAGAAAATATTTTTGGTCAACATGGAAGAGACATGAATGTCTCGACACCTTGCAACATCCCCAAAAGGAAAACACAAAACAAAGAAAGGAGATAGAAAAATTTGTAGGTCAACATGGAAGAGACATGAATGTCTCGATGCCTTGCATCATCCCCAAAAGGAAAACACAAGACACATGAAAAAGATAAAGAAATAAAGGAAAAAGATAAAAATATTTACAACCTATAGAAGAATGAAGGTAAAGATGGAGGAATTTCACAAAGAGAGAGAGAGAGAGAGAGATACACCAAATAGAACATTACGGGGATCACAATACACACATGCAATCACACAAAAAGAAAAAGAAATAATGCAAATGACTAGTAAGGCACATGATGGTCACCCTAAAGTAGGTCATCTATATCCCAATCATATTCATTATATACCAAAGGTGGAAAACTAGCCAAAGGGACAATAGCAAGTGCCAAACTAGATCCATCACCAAGTTCAACACTCTTCTTAGGAGAATTGTCATTTAAGCTCATGGAAGAGGAAAAAAATGTATTCAATTCACTATGCACTTCCTCATCAATTTTAGTAATCTCATCATCATCTTCATCTAAGTTAATCACAACAAGGGTGGGCTATGTGCAGGATCATCATGGAAAAAATGGGCCCTTAAGTGGCAAAAAATTCAAAAAAATCAGAGTTAGGAAACTTGACGTAAAAATTTGAATAAGTTATCTATATTATTTCAAAAATATGTAATAATATAATTTGTAGCAAATTGAATGTATTTTATAAACTACTAGGTTTATTTTAAAAAATATCTATTTTTGAAAATTTGAAATTTTAATGCAGTACTTAAATTTTAGGAAAAAATAAGTAGGTGTTTGTCTAACCACCCTAACTACAATAAAATGATAATTATTTTTATAAGATTTTAGATATAAGTAGAGGACTCATGTCCCAATGTGATGCATATTTTTGTAATTTTTTTCCATGTAAATAATTAATTATGAATTTTTTATTACAACTTTTAAAAATATAAAAAATCATATGTCGACCACCTTAACTTGGTCAAAAATTCATGAAATTCAATATATTGTTTTTTGATCCTATAGTATGTGAAGCATAGAATGTGACACATGTTTTGAATTCAAAAAATGTGATACTGTTTAAAAGCTATAGATGTTTTTCAATCATCCTATCAATCAAGACTTTAGTTGTAATTCAAATAGAAAATGAATAATAATTATTTATTAAATTCAAAGTAAAGCATAATTTATGATGGTGGGAAGATGAGAATCTCCTTTAAAAACCTTTTTCGTTTCATCAATTTTGGGTAAAAGAAAATTTGTCAGCCACATGGGCCATTATATCACTTACATATCGCCACTTTTTGGCCCATCATGATGCTACACATACCTGGTTCAACTCTTGTTGTGTTTGCATTATAGGATCTTTTTGTTTCGATGAAGGGGGAGGCTTTTCATGCATTGCTTCAATCAAGTTTGATTTTTATTTTCTTTGTTGTTTTCTTCATTTAACTTTTGAGAAAGGGCACAACATCTATGCCTATGCTCTCTAGCACCTCTATTTATTTTAGTTCTATTTTCAAGTTGTGTTTGTGTATGAGCAGGTTGGTCAACCATAGGTTTCTTTTCTTCCCTAAGGATAGGAATGGAAGGAACCACAGGAGGTTGTTCAACCACTTTCTCTTTGAATTTGTAAACTTGTTTTATTCTAGGAGGTGTGATGGGATTATTTTCACTCTCTTGTTCTTTTTTAGGAAGTAGGTGAAGGTTTTGTCTTAGGTTGGTCTTGGTTGTTTAGAATTTCTTTAGGCTTAGTCGTGGTTTTGTCAAGGATGGTATGATCTGTCATAGGTTGAGGCATGTTTCAGAGGGATAATTTTTGCTATTTTCTTTGCCTTGAACTTTTTATATGATATGAAAAAGAAGTCTTCTCGTGATTTGATAGGTTATATAGGCTTAGGACAAAAGAAATCTAAGGAAAATTTTCCACGGGAGGACAAAAGGTTAAAGCCACTATGATGGACATTGAAAATTTCATTTTCAAAGGGAAAATTTAAGCATTTATGCACAACCAAAGGGACTGCATTCATGGAGCAAAGCCATGGATAGCCTAGCTTCACATGAAATTGGTTCAACTATGAGATGATGGAGAATGAGATTTATAATGTTTTCAGTCCTATTTGTAAAGGAAGGGTGATCAATTCCCATTATAGGGCAAGAAAAACCATTATGCATCTTGATCCATGATTTCAGTTTATCATATATATATCTTGATAGTGCTCATGTCGAAGTAAGAATTCCTTGGTGATCATGTTCTCTCCACAAATGATATCTATTAGTATCCCAATAGTGGTCTTATCATAGATACGAGTTGGCTATGTAAAGAGGACCATCAAGTGCATGTTTAAGTATATCCTTAGAGGAGAAAGAAATTTCAAGATTATTTTTATTTTGTCCCTTATGAGGAATGATATATATCAATCCTACCATATCATCCATAGGATCATTATCAATAGGATCATGTTGAATAGTATCATTGTTATCATCATTCGTATCAACATTCATCACATCATTTTTTGTAGTTTGACTAGCTTTGACAAATGAAATGTTATGATTAGGCATAGGGTTGGTAGAAATTTGTAAGTTTTGGTTAGGAGGGGAAATAGACTTATTTCCTCGATCACTAACACCTCCAAGAGAAAGATGACTAGAATCAATGAGGTCTTGCACAAGATATTTAAGATGCTTACAATGTTTTGTATCATGTGCAATTTTTCGGTGATAATGACAAGAAGAATTTGGTCTATAGTTTGTGGGAAATGGTTTAATAGGATCATGTGTTTTAACAGGAGGAAAGGTAATCATTTGTTGTTCTAGGAGTTGTGACATTATGTTATGAAGGGTATCAGGTAAGGGAGTGAATTGTATTTTTGGGTCCCCATAGCTAAAGGGTATTGCAGATTTAACAAAAACTACTTGGTTATTGACATTCTGAGTCATTTTTTGAGGTGGATTGAATTGAAGGAAACCTTTATTCTATTTTTTGAAAGGTTGGGAATTTTTTTGCTTTGTGGACTTAGATTTCTCAGTATGGCTAGAGGCGGATTTTTTTATCTCAGCTACTAACCAAATTTTTATAATTATAGAGGGTACTACACAAGTACATGAAGGAGGGGAATTTCATCATGGTAAGCTTATCTTGTATCTTATTTTGAAAATTTTCTATGAGCATCCTTTGAAAGTGAGGATCAAGAACCTTGACATCAATTTGGGAATAAAGCGATTGGTAGCATGAGATAAAGTCAGTAATCTTTTCTTCTTATTTTTTCTTGCATCTCTTCAAATCTTCCAAGGTCATCTTATGGGTCATATACACTTGGAAATGGTTGAAAAATTCCTCAACAAGTTCATTAAATGAACAAATTGATTTGTTTAGTAACGAAGAGAACCATTCCAAGGTAGTATCTTTCAAGGACCTAGGGAAAAGCTTAGCCAAGATTTTATCATCAAGGACAAAGTCACTACATAAGGTGATATAAGCATTAAAATGGTTAGAAGGATCTCCCTTTCCCCCGTATTTCCTAAATATAGGAACCTCTACACCTTGTTCCATCAGTGTTTGCAATATCTCCAAGGATAAGGGGCTGCTTTTGACATAATATGTAGGCAGGCCATTTTGATTTTGGTTGATGGTGGAAATTTGTTTTTGAAGGGATGAAATGGTTTGGAAGAGTTGATTTATGAGAGGTTCATTACTTGTGTTATGATATGGAGGTGAGAAAGGTGAAGGTGTGTATGTGTTCGAGGGACAAGTGAATGGAATACTTATAGGTGGTAAGGTAGTAGGAGATATGACGTGTAATGCCACAAAGGTACTAGGGATGCAAGCATAAATTCTTGAGGAATGAATCATATTACTAGTTGGTTGCATTTTTGTTGTGACCTGAGGGTTAGTATAGGTAGAAACTGAGGCAATTGTTTGTGGGAGGAGGAATTTAAATTCCTCCTTGTCTTGTGACATTGTTTTTCTAGGTAAAGGACAACTAGTGGTTGAGGTGAGGTGTTTTCCAAATATTTGAACTATGTTTTTCACAAGGTCAAGTCCATCTTCACTTTCAAGCATGCAATGAATATTATCTATAGTAGGGATGGTGGTAGTTGAAATGTTGTCATTTTTCACTTGATGTTGTGGGTTTGCTAAATCTTCATGAATTTGAATTATGTTTTCTTGTGAAACACTAGTAACCATTGTTTCAACATGCAGACCACACTACTTGAAGGAAAATAGTTGTTAAGGGTAAGGTCCATGCTTAGTGTAGTAGTGTCAATACTAGGAGTTAAAGAGCTAGACAATCCAAGATCCATGATGATTGTGCTATCATAGGATGACATGAGTCTCAAACTTCGTCTCACTACAGTATTAGCAATAGGAAACCAAATACTCATGCAAGGGCTTCTAAATGTAAAATGAATGCAAATATAGTATAAGCTAAGAACAATGAAATGACTATAATAGAAACTTTGTAAACTAAAACAAAAAGATATCAATAGAAAATAGGAGCATAGAAATAGAGCTTTAAATTCTGAAAAATGCAGTGCAAAATTTGCACTGGGATTGATTCATCTAGAGGGGCATATGAGTCCTAATAAGGGTTTTTTTCAAAAATTTCAAAAAAAAAGTCAAATGATTTTTATGCTTTTTATGTTGTATAATTTGTAACCTAAGTGAAAATGTAGATTTTGTTTGAATTTCAATGATTTAAGATGCAAAAATGCAACCTATATGGACTTTCACTAATGCAAAATTTATAAACACTAGAATTCCAATTAACTAATGTAAACCCTAATGCAATGTTAATGCAAGAAAGATCTAGGATGGTAATGTACTCCAAATTAGAATTATGGCGCTCTAAATGCAATTTCACTAAAATGAAATGAAAGAAAAATGGATTAGGATTCTTTTGTATGGTTTAGAACATAGAGCACACCCACTTTCCAATTTGATTCAAGGATAACCCTAGAGATCTCAATGTAAAGGAGAAAGAGACCTTGCAATAAGGTTGTCCTAGGGGCTAATTGTAAACTAATGAGGGTTTCACCACCAAGCAAGGGCTTGGAAAGAAAAAATAAATGCAAGATGTAATGTTTAACCCCAATTTAATGAAAACTTTAAATAAATGACCTAAAAATCCATGTAAAACATAGTAATAGGCTACAAGATGAAATGTGTGCACCTGGAAATCTGATGATGACTTGATGAGGCTTTGAAATACTATAAATTTTGAATTTAATGTTGACTAGGACTCATATACCAAGTTGGGCGAATTAGTCCCAAACATAGGTTTCTGTGTAGAAACAAGAATCTGGAAAATATCTGAATCTATAAAAATCTAAATTTTGACCTAAAATGGGACTCATATGCGAGAAGTGATGAATCAGTCTGGTGAGGGTTTTCTGAAGCTTCGAGGTCTAAATTTGGTAGATTCAAGGTCTTCTTTGTACTTCCCTACTGATTTATGAATCAAAAACCCTAATTTGTAACTTGGAGAAGTTCTCCAAGTATCTTCAATGTAAGGTGACAACTTTGACAACTTTAGGAACATTGATAACTTTCTCCAAACTTGCTCCTAAATGTGTCTTCAATCTAAACCTGCAAATCACACACTAAAGAGAGCGAAAAATGTTGTTTTGTTAGTGGAAAGGGGTTTGCCTTGGTCAAACCCCATTTTGGTAATCAAACCTTGAAATAAGATGAAATAGGAATGGAGAATGATGAATGAACAAAATATGATGTTGCAACTCACCAAATCCTAGCAATGAACTATTGCAAACATGTATGAGGTGGCTCCAATAGATGTAGACCTTGACTCTTACTTAAAAAATGTGATAGATCTTGAGTTGAACACTTGCTTGAATCATAAAACCCTACATCACAATTTTTAGATCAAGAACAAACATGATGCATGATTTGTTTGACATGATGCTTGATGCTTGAATAATGCTCTAAAATGCTTGATAATCTTCCCTTGAATTCTCTTGAATTCTCTTGTAAACACTTGAATGCTCTTGTGAACTCAAACTTTCTATATGCATGAATTCTTGAATGCTTGGGTTGAATGCTTTCACAAAATTCTTAGGTGAAAATGAGTGAAAGAACCTTATATTTATACTTAATTATGCAATAATTCACAAAATGAAAACACTACAAGCCGACATCAGATCTAGGAGGATTAAATCCTATCAAAATTTTGAATTAATTTTAATTTTGGGCCACACAGGACTCATTCTCCCAAGGTGGCGAATGAGTCCCATTAGGCATAATTTATGGGACCATTTTTAAAAATGCTTAGAAAGGTGTGAAACCAGGTTTGGGACCAAAAAACCTAGGTGGGAATCATACGCCCAAGGTGGCGAATGAGTCCTAGATCACTAAATCTAGGCCACACAACCTAAAAACACCTAAATTATGATTGGATGTTGATTTGTGTTAGGATTATCCTCAAAAAGATGCATTAAATGAGGCATGTGGATGCAAAATAAGGCCAATTAAAGAATAAAGAATCGCAAGTATTAAATAAAACCCTAGAAAAGGGTGAAAGTCTGTTACAACACTTTACAACATTCCAAATAAGGTACCAATAAGCTCATTTAGTTCACAAGGTCCCAAGACCTAGTGTGAATATGTTAGACACATTGCAACACTAAATCAAGGCCATGTTAGGGGGGCTTTTTCTGACATTACAGATGAGTACCTTTGAGAATTTTGTTGTCTCATGGGGGGTCTTCGAGCATTGTTTCTTTGATTCTATAATTTCCCACTGTTGTTCTTATCTTTAGTCTTCTTTGCAATAGGTATCTGATTTTATTTTGAGATTTCTCGTTTTTCAATTCCTAAACCACCTTTTTCTTTGGATTCTTTTTGTCTTTCAATTAAAAAATCATGCATTATAGAGCTTTTCTTGAATCTTTCCTCATGATTTTTTTATTTTTCTAGTTTTGATCGTAAATTTACCACTCCTTGTTTAAGAATTGTGCATTCATTAGTATTGCTTTTTACCATTGCATTCAGACATTCCTCAATTCTCATTTTTTCTTCCACTTGCACTTTTAGTCTAGTGATGTTCTCATTTGCTTGTCTCAATTGTTCATTTACCTCCTTATGTCATTCTCTAAATTTATTTATTTTATTTCTCATTTTTTTGATGTAGTCATTTTCTTAAGATTTTCCTTAAGATCTTTGTTTTCAACTTCAATTTTATCTAAATATTCAAGAGAAAATTTGAGTTCTCCATCTTTGTCAAACATGCAATATTATTTCTAGTTTGATTTTTGGATTTGATTGTGTAAAAAATTTTGCGTCAATGTTTTGGATCACACTCTGTGATACATTATCAGGATAGCTGAGAGCTCAAGGAGGAAAACAATTAAGCTCTAAGCTATCCTGATGATGGATCATAGAGTGTGATATGAAACATTGATGCAAAACTTCTTACACAATCGAATCCATAAATAATACTATAAGAGAGGGGGACCACCATGTGCAAGGCCCTAGGTCACAGAGGGCCAAGATGCAGAAGGCTACCCTAACTTACCTTAGCTAAAAGGGATGTTAGGATATGCGGGACAAGAATGATAAGGACTATGAGTTCCTTCAACCACTCTACAAACCGAATTGTAAGACAAGGCTAGGTGAGCTAGTTTTCAAGTTCAACGCTACACCTTAGGAAGCTCTCTACCCAAGGATGAAAGTGTGATCCTTGGACAACAGTGCGATGCATTGGCATCTCTAAAGTGTGCTTGTGCGGGTACGACCAGACAATAGTAGAGACAAGGTAAAACCTAAGAAAATGACTAATGACCTAGATAACTACTACTAAAGGGCCAAAATAATGTAACTAAATAAACTAAATACTCCCTAATGTGATAAAGAAAAAATACAAGAGTAAAGGTGGCAAGAAGGATCTCACAAAGAAACTCATTCGCCAACTAGCTCATCGAAATCACATTCACCTACACAAATGAAGGAGAGGAAAATGTTGGCTGGCTGTATAGGGGCATGCCTCAATCAGACCCCCATTCTGGTGTTTCCACCTCCACAGACAACCAAGAAAGTGATATAAAGAGAACAATGTAATAAAGAGCACAAAATCACAAAAAAACAGTAAAGTGCTAACTCAACCAAGTGATAGAAGGAAAGAAAGGGAAATTTACCACCTCCACCAAGAGTGCTCAAGGTTGCTTGGGGGATAAAATGAGAGTACTCGAGCCTCTGTTGCAATGGTGTTCCATTCCCAACTTGTTCTATCCAAGTGATGGAGTGTTGTGTTTGTTGCAATGAAGAGCTTGTATGCTTGGAGTGAGTGAAAGTGAACTTGTGAAGTGATAGAATGAGTGCTTGAAGTTGTGAAGAAGCTAGAATGCATGTTGAAGGAATGAGAGAAACAACCATATTCGGGTGGGTCGGCCGAAGAGGGCATTACAACTTGACTGCCAATGAGAAGTGTAACACCTTTGCAAGTTCAACCACATGAATTTTCTAGGGATGTAAGCGCGTCGTGTGGATGTTTGCACACTATACAGGCATCCTCAATAGAAATTCCTCTATCGATGCTCAAAAAAGGTACCAAGTGTGCTCAAAGCAGTAAGCTTAGTTGGAATTAAGCCTTCGAACTTGGTTTTCTAAGGTGGGGGTATGTGCAGGATCATGATGGGCCAAAAAGTGGCAATATGATGGGTATGTGGCTGACGACTTTTTTTTTACCCAAAATTGATGAAACGGAAAGGGTTTTTAAAGGAAATTCTCAACTTTCCACCAATATAAATTATTCCTTACTTTGAATTTAATAAGTAATTATTATTCATTTTCTATTCAAATTATGACTAAAGTCCTGATTGATAGGCTAATTGAAAAACATCTATAGCTTTCAAAAGGTATCAATTTTTTGAATCCAAAACATGCATCACATTCTATGCTTTGTATACTATAGGATTAAAAAAATAAAAATTGAATTTCATAAAGTTTTGACCAAGTGAAGGTGGTCAAACATACGAGTTTTTATATTTTTTAAAAGTTGTAATAAAAAATTCATAATTAATTATTTACTCGGAAAACAATTACAAAAAAATATGCATCACATTGTTACATGAGTCCTTTACTTATATCTAAAATCTTATAAAAAAATGTTATCATTTTATTGTGGTTAGGGTGGTTAGCAAACACCCACTTCTTATTTTTTCCCTGAAATTTAAGTACTAATACATTGAAATTTCAAATTTTCACTAAATATATTTTTTCTTTCTTTAAACAAACCTAGTAGTTTAGAAACTACATTCAATTTTCTACAGATTCTATTCTTACATATTTTTGAAAGAATATAGATAACTTATTCAAATTTTTACGTCAAGTTGCCTAACTCTGATTTTTTTGAATTTTTTGCCACTTAAGGGCTTGTTTTTTTCTTAATGATCCTGCACATACCCATGGATAAAGGGAAAAAGGGGATTTTCATATGGGGTGCAAATTTACTCCTATACATTTTTCCCCCAGTTTAGCGAGCATGAATACTGATGAGTTCTCAGTAAAGTAGATCAAGAAAGAGCGTAAGGTTAGAAATGTATACCTAAACCATCGAGGAAGTAGAGCTTGGTTTTGTGTACCTGAGGGTGCAAGGCAAGCAAAGGACTCCATAGCTACTCAGAACTATGAATTTGGAAAAATAAATTGTCTTACAAAGCCATGGACTTGCAAGGAGGCAACCCCCAAGATCTCTCACATGAAGGAATCCCCATTAAGTAAGCACCATATAGACTCACAAACCTACAAGGAAGGTATCCCCCAAAAACTCTACCATGGGGGAAACCCAAAGGAAATGGACTCTGTAGAGTCATGAAGCAACCACGTAGGCAAGTGAGCAGATAGTCGCATAGACTGTCGATGATTTGAAAGTATTTCAAAGGTATCCCTCAGGAACCCTTCAAAAGGAGAGGGGCTCTACTCAAGGGACACACTGTTTGAAAGGTGAGGTCTATTCAAGCTACCCCATATCTAGACACGAAATAAAATGGAATAGGTCTAGTAATGCTACCCCAAGCTAGTTGGGAAACCTTCAAAAGAAGAGGGGGTCTACTCAAGGGATGCATTGTTTGAAAGGTGAGGTCTAGTCAGGCTGCCCCACAACGAGACACGAAATAAAATGGAATAGGTCTAGTCAGACTACCCCCAACCTAGACATGAAAGAATCCATTTGAGGTAAGGAATTTCAAAGGGGTTCCCTTGGGAACCTGCCATGAAGAAAAAGGGTCCACTTAAGGGACACAATTCGAAAGAAAATGTTTATTTTCCATAGCGATCCATCATCAAGGGATCCTTGTAAAAGATGTTCACTTCATCAAGGAATTTAAAAGGAAGGATGTGCCCGCATGTGAGGGGAAGATTAAAGTTGTTCCCACTTCGGAGGAAGGTTTTCAAGTCCTTTCTTTATGGACCTGTGATGAAGGAAACACATTCTGTTAGGGATCCAAGTTGAGAATGCGGTTCCAAAGAAAATTTTGCATAGATTTTCAAGAAAAGATTCATTAGCAACAAATGAATTTTCTAAAAATTGAAATGTTAAAGAAAAGGTGTTGTCACACATGAGAGGGACAACTCAAGCAAAGAAGAGAAAAAGGTAAAGGTAAATAAAAAGAGAGAAAAACATAAATAAAGGACATAGGGGGATCTGGTTTAGCGGGGTAAGATTTGTCTGAGCTCATATAAATAATAGGTAACTGCGGTGCAAGGTGAAATATCATCAATCCCCAACTAGATCAGGAAGAATGCATGAGAAGACAAAGTAAAATAAAAAATTGGGTCAACATGGAAGGGAATCCTAAATGCTCCCAATGCTTTGCATTGTCCCCAATTTTTCAAAATTCAAGCACAAACATGGAAGAAGAATGATACAAATAGAAGAAGTTTTACTACACAAAAACCATTAATATATCCAAGCACCAAAAGGGGTGATGAGGGTCATTGAGGCACACATAGCATGAGCATGGAGGAACACATCACAAAACACACATACACACACACAAGATCAAGAAGGAGTTTTCTCTTAGTGTTGATTGACTAAGAGGTCATTTGCTTCCCAATCTAAATCCTCATAAGGGGAAGGAGGATGGGCCTATAGTGGTGGGATGTTAAGGGGAGGACCATCTAACCCTCCCACAACAAGGGCCAAGGAAGAAGCCCCCGCAAGGTCTTCTTCACCGAGCTCTTATGGAGCTAAGGTCAGCGATTTTGAGATCATTGAAAAGGCCAAAACATCATCCACGAAGTTAAACATGCATCCCACAAGAGTGTTGTGTATAACTTCAATGGATGGGATAGTCTATGCCTAAGATTCACCACTAGGCTCACTAAATGATTCAGGAGTGGCGACGATGATCTGTAATTAGAGGTTTACAATTCAAATGTATTTAACCTCAATTACAATTTATTCTTGATCCATACAGTATTGCATGACTATGTTCTTTAACTATTGAAATTATAGACTAGGTTCATTAACCTTTATAGAACTTAAGGAAGTTAACTAATTACTATAATGTCGTAATTATGACTTAAATGCGGAATTGAAAATACTGAAAAGAAATTAGAGAGAATGTAAGACAAGAGATAGAAGGAGAATGAGACGGAAGATAGAAAGATCAGATGCAGGTTGATAATGGAGTTCATCCAATTAAGACTACATCTCTGGGTTCGCTTCTCAATGTTGGACCACTTTCATTAATATCGCCAAGCACCTGAACATGCCTTCTTACAATTATCAAGCTTCAAAACCTACACAAAATTCCTCACAATCTCTCTCACTTTTACAATTTTGGTGTATAATAACACCTTGTAATTCTTCTCCTCCAAAAATTCTCACACTAGAATTATTTCTCCAAGTAAACTTGATTAATTCTCAAGCCAAAACTCTCCCCCTTTTATACAAAACAATTTACTCAATATGGCTAAAACAATATGATTTGAAAATATCTCCCACATCTCCTATTTACATTGATAAATCTATAAAATCCCCCTTTAATAACATGAAAATGTCTTTAAAATCCTTCAAATCTCCAAAAAATCCCTTTTTAAACCCTTTAAAAATCTTAAATTATCTTTTAAATATAATTTAAGCTCTTAAATTATATAATGTATTTGGGCTTTTAAATATTCGTAAGGTTAAATATTTAATTATGAGGGATTTGGCTTTATCATTGTCCTTAAATATATCTAGGCCTGTACTTTACTCATGCCCACACAATGGCGTAGTGGTGAGGAGAACTTTTGGGAGCAGGGAGGTCGAGTGGTCGACCCCTTGCCCCATACATTTTTGATATGCAATTTGCAAATTTTAAACAACAAAACAAATTGCTCTCCATATAAAATCAAGCATAGATGTTGTGGCATAATAACATGAGTGAAAAGTGGGTGTTATGAGGTTGGGGTTCAAATCTCAACCCAATATTTTGAACAAACAAACAACCCTACAGCCAACAGGGATGCCACATGGCATGATTTGTATTCGTGCACATAGTGACACATGTCACATTGTGATTGGTCAATGCCATGTCATCGATGTCTCATCATCCTATGGATTCCACGTCACCTTGTTGATTGTACCTATCACGTCAGCACATAGCCTACCACGTGTTCATGTTTGATGTTGCCCCATCACCACTGCACTACCACATATCACTAGTACGGCTTGCCAACTTTTTGTCTGTTTGACTGAAACTTTAGAATGCGATAACTTTCGTATACAATGTCCATTTTCAAAACCGAATATAAGTCTAAAATCAATGCAATGAGCACTACAACTTGGCATCATTTTTTCCTTGTTTCGAGAAAATCAATTTTCCACCTTTTCTCGGCCCCCTGATTTGCCTATTTGACTAGACCTTTGACTATGCATAACTTCTGCATATAGACTCCTTTTGAGCCTGTTCAAGTTGTGCCAGGACTGTGTCGATGAGCTCTATGTAATGATACTAGTTTCATGAGATTCTGAGACTATGAAATTTTTAGGTTTTTTTGGATCCACCTGGATCATTCCTCCCCATTGAGAAGCTTTTGGACCTCCAAAAAATTTGTTTTATGTACAATTTCATCTAGAAAAATGTCACCCCACTTGCCTGGTATCACATGTCCTTCCTACAAAAATTTTGAACATCTGACCCATCACAAATTCATAGAAATATGAGATTGCTTTGTTGATACAATCAACTGCATGTTCACCAATATTCACTGTCACATTCATCATCCACATAGAAATAACTAGCATAATAACAAGCAACAGTATTGAATACACTGATGTGAAGGAATTAGTATCAACATTTTGAATCTCCTAAACAAGAACATTATTATAAAATTAAACATTCAAACCCTCTTTTACCACCTCTAACTAGAGGCCTAACTCTGCTTGCAACTGATCCTCACACTGTGTTGTTTGTGACACCTTATAATGATTCAAATCTTAATTCTTAGTATCACTAGCTATTGTAGACATGAGGGTTAAATTATTGCTTGCATTTACAATAGCTTTGTCATTCTTCATGTGATGAGCTCTAACACTGAATTCAATTCCATCTTTAAAAAAATGATACTTATTATGTTCCCTATATAAAATGGCCTTTCTATCATACAAATAAGGACTACCTAGAACCATCCCACAAATATCAAGGGATATTACATCTAACTCTACCTCATCTACAAACTTGGATGTGATTGCAAATAAGAGTTTACACTACTTTGACACATGTAGCCGAGCATTATCATGCACCCAACCCAATGGATAGGGTCTAGGATGAGGAGTTTTTTTTAATCCCAATTGCCTAACAACTTTTTTTGAGATAAGATTAACTTGTGAACCACTATCTATGATTGTATCAATCTTATTTTGTTTTGAAAAAGCCCTTATATGAAACAATTCATTCCTCTTACGTTCAACAAGTACTTCATTACACTTTGAAGAAGAAGCATGGGAACTATTACTAACAATAGGAACATTACATTTTATACCCACAACTGTGATCTTGGTTTCATCATCAGAATTTGATCCGAGATCATGCACAATAGTTGTGGTCTTTTTCTTACCCTTTCAATCCTTGAACCATTTCGGTTTTTGATGAGGATGCAATTCCCAGCACTTTGCATCTTTGTTCCCTTTCTTCTTGCAATGTGAGCAATAAGGTTGGTCATCCTTTTTATTTATAGTAGTTGTTCATTGTGATTTCTCTTTCCCTTTCTTGCTTCCTTTGTGCTTACTTGAATTCATCAACAAATTGCCATGTCTATTCCTTGAGCTTGTTTCCAAATGGATAGCTTGCATACTAACTTCATCAATGTTAGTCAGATTAAACATAAGTATAGTATGTTTTAAACTGTCATGTAATCCACCTATGTACTTTAACAAAGCTTCTTGTGTGTACAATGGAATGCCCAAAAATAAAGCCCTCTTCCTAAACTCCTGTGTATATTCTTGTACACTTTATCCTTTCTCTTTCATTAATGATTTCCAATTCATTATTGTTTTTTGCATATGATTTGATGGATAGAACTGTTTCCTTAATGTAGATATAAACTCAAACCAAGAAGAAATAATTTTTCCATAACGACTTAGATCCTCCTATGTTCTACTCTCCCACCTAATTAAAGTTGCCCCTCCTAGGCGAAGAGTGGCTAATTGGATTTTTGAAGTATCATCACTAAACTTCTGAATTATACAATAAACTTCAACTTGCTTAATCCAATTATTTAGTTTATCTGCATCTAGTTTTCCATTATAGATTTGGAAAATCAAATTTAACATCTAGTTTTAACAAAGGTGAATTAGTTTGCACAGGTTGTTTCTTTTTAGAAGAGTTAGATGAAGAAGAAGAAGAAGAAGAAGAGGATGAAGAAGATGAAGAGGACAAGGATGGAGGTTCAGGAGGGTCATGATCACCTCCTACTACTTTACCTTTGTATTATTTCAATGAGGATTCAACTTCCTCCTTCTTTCTAGCCTTGCCTTCCTTTCTCTTCTTTCGTTCTTGCCTCTCCTGGAAAAGAACTTCCACCATTGACTTCATCTCAAGAAAAGCTTGTTGAAAAGTTTTCTCATTGAGCTCTATAGGACTTTTTTTAGCTACCATCTCTAATCGTGGAAATTTCCTTCATTTTTTGATTGCTGGATTGAATTTTTCTAGTGAACCTTCTCCTTGTTTCGGTTTCAACCTGGTTAACATTCACTTTCACAATTTCCTGCAAAACGGGAATTCATACCAATTTGATCTGCAATTAGAGGTTTACTGTTCAAATGTATTTAACCTTAATTACAATTTATTCCTGATCCAAATAGAATTGTGTGACTATGTTGTTTAACTATTGAAATCATAGACTGGGTTCATTAACCTTTACAAAACTTAAGGAAGTTAACTAATTACTATAATGTTGTAATTAGGACTTAAATGCCGAATTGAAAATACTAAAAATAAATTAGAGAGAATGAAAGACAGGAGATAGAAGGAGAATGAGACAGAAGATAGAAAGATCAAACAAAAGTTGATAATGGAGTTTGTCCAATTAGGACTATGTCTCTGGGTTCTCAATGTTGGACCATTTTCATTAATATCACCAAGCACCTGAAGATGCCTTCTTACAATATTCAAGCTTCAAAACCTACACAAAATTCCTCACAATCTCTCTCACTTTTACAATTTTGGTGTATAATAACACCTTGTAATTGTCCTCCAAAAATTCTCACACTAGAATTATTTCTCCAAGTAAACTTGATTAATTCTCAAGCCAAAACTCTCCCCCTTTTATACAAAACAATTTACTCAATATGGCTAAAACCATATGATTTGAAAATCTCTCCCACATCTCCTATTTGCGTTGATAAATCTATAAAATCCCCCTTTAATAACATGAAAATATATTTAAAATCCTTCAAATCTCACAAAAAGCCCCTTTTAAACCCCTTAAAAATCTTAAACTATATTTTAAATATAATTTAAGCTCTTAAATTATATTATGTATTTGAGCTTTCAAATATTCAAAAGGTTAAATATTTAGATATGAGGGATTTAGCTTTATCATTGTCCACAAATATATCTGGGCCTGTATTTTACTCATACACACACAATGGCATAGTCGTGAGGAGCACTTTTGGGAGAGGGGATTTTGGGTGGTCGACCCCTTGCCCCATCCATTTTTAATATGCAATTTGCAAATTTTAAATAACAAAACAAACTGCTCTCCATATAAAATCAAGCGCGGATATTGTGGCACAATGACAAGAGTGAAAAGAGGGTGTTATGAGGTTGGGGTTCAAGTCTCAACTCAGCATTTTGAACAAACAAATATCCCTACAGCCAGTAGGGATTCCACATGGTATGATTTGTATTCGTGCACATAGTGACACGTGTCACATTTTGATTGGTCAATGCCACATCATCAATGTCTCGTCAATCTATGGATGCCACATCACCTTGTTGACTGTACCTATCACATTAGCACATAGCCTACCATGTGTCTGTGTTTGATGTTGCCACATCACCACTACACTACCACATATCACTGGTACAGGTTGCCAACTTTTTGCCTGTTTGACTGAAACTTCAAAATGCGATAACTTTTGCATACGATGTCCATTTTTTAAACTGAATATAGTTACGGAATTAGTGTAATGAACACTACAACTTGGTGTTTATTTTTTCTTTGTTTAGAGATGATAAATTTTCCACCTTTTTCCTGGCCCCCTGATTCAACTATTTGACCAAACCTTTAACTGACATAACTTCTACATACAGACTCCTTTTGATCCTGTTCAAGTTGCGCCAAGACCGTGTCAGTGAGCTCTGTTTGATGGTGCTACTTTCTCGAGATTCTAATACTATGAAATTTTTAGGTTTTTTTGAATCCACCTAGATCATTCCTCCCCATTGAGAAGCTTTTGAACCTCCAAAAGGTCTTTTTAATGTACAATTTGAGCTAGGGAAATGTTGCCCCACTTGCATAGTATCATAT
>VDFB02086081.1:192003366-192045471 GCA_007258455.2 Sequoia sempervirens | reverse complement strand
GACCTAAAGTGCTTGTATGATAACCTAGTTTCACATAACTTTAAAAACACCGATTTAAGCATGCAAATGATGGATAAAGCTACAAAATCAAGTGTCAAGATAATGAAGACCTATAAAAAAGTATGTTAGAAGCCAAAGAATCCTTAGAACTAGGTAAGAATGATGAAAGAAGTGTCAAAAAACAAAGGCACAGTTTTGGGTTACACAGGTGCCACAAATTTGAACCTAGGCACTACAAGTTTGTTCTTAGGTGCCACAAGTCTTTACTTAGGCAGAAAAATTCTGCACTTAGGTGCCACTTTGTAGTATTTTCCTGAAAAAACAACACCTGGAGCTTCAAAACAAACAAAAAATTGATGAAATGTTAGAAAAATGGGGTGGGAAACCACCGAGAGTCCCAAACTGAAGATGGGAAAGATGAATATGAAGGTAAATGATATAAAATGCATAAGTAAATAAACGTAAATAAGTTATACCTTCATAGCTCCTTCTTCTGCATGGATTAAGCTCACAAGAAGAACCCATTCTTGCATATTTGCTCTAATGTTGATAAGGGATGTGTTTTCTTACAAATTTAGCATGATGGTAGGATGGAGATGGATTTGATGGATATTTGAGCAGCATATGGATATGGAGAATGTGTGTTATGAGAAATGAGATTCAATGCCTCATTATATAGAAATTTGGTGAGAGGGATCATTGGCTAGGATTGAATGGCTAATGGAGGGTTGAGATTGATTGTGAAGGTGAGGTTTGGATCAAGTATGAGGATGGATTAGCCTTGTGACAAGTGTCACAAGATGAAAAGGGGTAAAATGGTAGGTGTGCTCACATATGTGTGAGCACACATTGGGAAGAGAGGCATCAAATTTGTGTAAGAGGTAGGGTAGCTCATAGGGTGGCTTATGTAAGAGGTTAGTGGGGGTAGGTAAGATGTAGGAATTTAAAATTAGGAAATAATCATAATGATGATTAGGGATGAGGGTTAGATGAATTAATCAAGATTAATTGATTAATGAGGATAGGTTGAGTTAATAAAAAAAGGGTTTATTAACTTAGGTGGAGTCAAAAGTTGGAGAATGAGATAATGATGATTAGGATGGGGATGAAGTTAATTAATCAAGGATTAATCAAGGTTAGGGGATTTAGAGGAATACAGATAAATGGTTAGTTTTAATTAAATAAATGTGGATTTATTTAATTAAAGGTGGTGGATAAAGGTAAATGAGAAATTAATTAAATAAATAACAAGTATTTATTTAATTAATAGGTTAGTATAGGCTAAAATAAGGTGTGGATGGGTAAGGTCACATTCTAGGTGTCTACAAACTCCTTAGTTTTCAATGCAAGAATATCATTCCATAATAATTTATTATGCGCTCTACTTAATTCTATTCTCACATACTTAAGATCATCTTCATAGATGAAGCATGGAAACATCTGCCAGACATCCACTTTCTTCTTTACTAGGTTTTCATACTCAGGTTTGATGTCAAAATTATCTCTAGTAAGTTATCATGTTCACAAGTCTGTGAGTTTTGTATGGTTGTATTATTCCATATTCCTATGGATATATGCCCTAACATCCTCAAAAGACAAAACCCTATATGAAATACTCAAAAATGCACCAAGCGGGTCATTCTCAAATACTTTCATGGGATATTTCTTGAATTTAGGTTGGGTTTTCTTGCTCACATTTACCACTTTTAGTGTTTCCATCTCTACTAAATTAAAATTCTTTGAAAAACAAATTCTATTTTAGCTTTGGACAATGGTAAATACCTTTTTCTTGCTCAACCAAAGTTAGGGTTTAGATACTCTGCTTCTCATATCACCTTCAAACTCTTGATATTGCTTCAATTTGCACTACTTGCATAAAGGTGAATAAAATAAATAAATGATAGGCATATAATCCCTTCAATTCTTCCCTAAATTTGCATTTAATTCATCATACAATAAAGCTTGTAAAACCTTCTCTATGTAACAACAAACCTTAAATCGCTTTGCAAATATTTGTATTTGTATATTTTCTTTTGGATTCTTGTTCTAAAGCTCTATTTTGTCCATCTCAAAATCATAGCTTCATGCCAATCCATTACACTTCATATCGATAGGGGGTTATGTGATATTTTGTTATTGCTCCCCCTAAGCCAGTGCCTAGGTTCAATTCTTGAAGGAATTATCTACATCGATGGATGGTAGAGATTCATTTGTAGTCTTTGATTCTTCCTTGTTCTCATGTTATTATTTATTTCTCCAAATATTTTCCACTCCCTTCTTTATTTCAGTCAGATCAATATTTTTAACTGGTTCATTTCTCTTTGCTCGATTATCCTTGAATTTTTGCTTCTACAAAATCTAGCAATATGTCTAGGTCTATTGCAACTGTTGCATATGATATCTCTTTGAGAATTATTTCTTTCATTCATTTTTAATTTGCATTAATTAGCTTTGTTTCCAAATCCATAGCATGTATACTAGTAACCATTGAAATATTGAATCATTCTACAACTGTTGTATTCATTCATCATTTGACTTCTACATTCATTTTCTCTATGCCCAAATCTCTTGCATGTAAAGCATTGACTAGTAAAGGATGGAACATTCTAATTTATTTTTCTTCTACATTCCACTTCTCTATGTCCAAATTTATTGCAAAAATAATAGATGTCATTAAAAGATGATAAAATGAAATAAAAATGGGTTAGGATGCTTTCGTATGATTTCAAACATAGAGCACACCCAGTTTCTAATTTCATTCGAGGATAACCCTAGAGATCTCAAAGAAAAGGAGAAAGAGACCTTGCAATAGGGTTGTCCTAGGGGTTGATTGTAAACTAATGAGGGGTTCACCACCAATCTAGGGCTTGGAGAAATAAATGAAATGCAAGATCTAATGTTTAACCCTAATTTAATGTAAAACTTTAATTAAATGACCTAGAAATGCATGTATAACAGAGTAATAGGCTAGAAGATGAAATGTGTGCACCTAGAAATCTGATGATGACTAGATGAGGCTCTGAAATGCTATAAATTCTAACCTTAATGCTAACTGGGACTCATATGCCAAGCTGGGTGAATCAGTCCCAGATCTGGATTTCTGTGCAGAAACATGAATTTGAAAAATGCATATCTGAATCTGTAAAAATCTAAATTTGACCTAAAATAGGACTCATATGCCAAAAGTGGCTAATCATTCTAGTGAAGGTTTTTTGAAGCTTCAAGGTTTGAATTTGGTCTTCAAGGTTTGCTTTGTGCTTCCCTACTAATTTCTAAATCTGAAAACCTAATTTGTAAGTTGTAGAAGTTCTCCAAGTATCTTCAATGTAAGGTGACAACTTTTACAAGTTTAGGCACATTGACAACTTTCTCCAAACTTGCTCCTCAATGTGCCTTAAATCTAAACCTGAAAATCACACACTAAAGAGAAGGAAAAATTTTGTTTTGTTAGTGGAAAGGGGTTTGCCTTGGTCAAACCCCATTTTGGTAATCAAACCTTGAAATAATATGAAATAGGAATGGAGAATGACGAATGAACAAAATATGATGTTGTAACTCACCAAATCCTAGAAATAAAGTGTTTCAAACATGTATGAGATGGCTCCAATGGATGTAGACCTTGAATCTTTCTTGAATGTGATAGATCTTGAGTTGAACACTTGCTTGAAGCATAAAACCCTACATCACAATTGTTAGCTAAAAAACAAACATGATGCATGATGACTTTGACATGATGCTTGATGCTTGAATAATGCTCTAAAATTCTTGATAATCTACCCTTGAATGCTCTTGTTAGCTCAAAATTTATATATGGATGAATACTTGAATGCTTGGGTTGAATGATTTCATAAAATTCTTAGGTGAAAATGAGTAAAATAACCTTGTATTTATATTTAATTATGTATGAATTCCCAAAATTACAACACTACAAGCTGACATCAGATATAGGAGGATAAAATCCTACTAAAAATTTGAATTAATTTGAATTTTGGGCCACACTAGACTCATTCACCCAAGGTGGTGAATGGGTCCCATTAGGCATAATTTATGGGACCATTTTTAAAAATGCTTAGAAAGGTGTGAAATCAAGTTTGAGACCCAAAAACCTAGGTAGGACTCATACGCCCAAGGTGGTGAATGAGTCCCAAATCACTAAATATAGGCCACACAAACTAAAAACACCTAAATTATGATTGGATGTTGATTTGTGTTGGGATTATCAAAAATATGCATTAAATGAGGCTTGTGGATGCAAAATAAGGCAAATTAAGGCATAAAGAAGCCCAATTATTAAATAAAACCCTAGAAAAGTGTGAAAGTGTGTTACAACAATTTACAACACTCCAAATAAGGTACCAATAAGCTCATTTAGTTCACAAGGGCCCAAGACCTAGTGTGAATATGTTAGAGACATTGCGACACTAAATCAAGGCCATGTTAGGGGGCCTTTTCTGTCATTACATCTAGCCCCCACTTTAGTGAGAGGATGAAATTGCTTCCAACTCACACTAAATTAGACCAACACACATTAAGAGGGGTCCAAATGCACAACTATTAGTAAGATATGATGGATATGACCAAGAGGGTTGCACCAGCCCCTAGGACTAAGGTCTTATGGAAAATCAACATAGGCACAAAAGAACACTCATGAAAATGTTATAAATAGAAACAACAAGGCACAAGCATATAATGCCAAAGACATATGAGAGAAGAGAAAGAAAAAAATAACAAAAGGGTTGCATCAAGCTTTGATTGTTTGTCCAACACGAGCTGGATCAAATCTAGGCTACTTGTACACAAATGTATGCTCACTCTGAGGCAACAAAACTCTAGGTTGTTCGTTGGGTGAGAAATACAAGAAGGTGAGGCACACACACACATGGTCAATATGCACTCTCACACAAACACGAGTGGCTAAGGGAAAGTCATGCCCTCATTCAGCTTCCTATAGAAAAAATACCAAAGTTATACCTCCTGATAACTTTGATAAGGTGCCACACAAATATGATTTTCGAGCTTCATGAGACAAGAAAAACTTTGTATGATTGGAGCTCATGAACAAAAAAGATGGATCTATAGGAATGCAAGCTATGTTATGCAAGGTGGTCATATAACTGAAAATACAAATGCAATGATAAGGAGCATTCAAAGGAGTCTTGTTTAATTCATGTGAGGTCTTAACTTAGGGAACATTTTTCCTAATCTCTCCAAGAGAGGACCAATCAAAGAATAGAAGATTCACAACTTAGGGGATGTAGTGTGTCACATCAAGCCACTAAGAGGAATATGACATGATAAGATAGATCATGATTTTGAAGGATATCACACCCAATGTCATCCACAAAGTGAAAGACGCATTGCATCAAGTAAAAATACTGCACCATGGACTGTGTAAAGGAAAAAAATGCAAAATAATAATGCCAATGCATACCCCCACTTTAAAGAAATTGCTAAACACCATACTGTGAGCAATTACTTTAAAGTAGCAAATGATAAATGAAAAAAATGAGAGATAACTTGGAAAGCCCTATGTAAAGTCATATGTTTCCAAATAAAGCTACATGATGAAAAATAAAAAAGGAGTTGCCCCCAAAAATGAAAATTCAAACACATAAGGGATCTATCGATTTGGGGTCAGTATGTTCTTGCTACAATGTTTTTAAGAGAGCTTAGAATTATCATCATTCCCCAAATACACATAGAGAGTGAAAACAAATAAAAATCCTTTCTGTTCAACATGGAAGAGACCTAAATGTCTCAATGCCTTGCATCATCCCCAAAAGGAAAACACAAGACAAATGAAAAGATAAAAGAAAATATTTTGGGTCAACATGGAAGAGACATGAATGTCTCGACACCTTGCAACATCCCCAAAAGGAAAACACAAAACAAAGAAAGGAGTTAGAAAAGTTTTTAGGTCAACATGGAAGAGATATGAATGTCTCGATGCCTTGCATCATCCCCAAAAGGAAAACACAAGACACATGAAAAATATAAAGAAATAAAGGAAACAGATAAAAATATTTACAACCTATAGAAGAATGAAGGTAAAGATAGAGGAATGTCACAAAGAGAGAGAGAGAGAGAGATACACCAAATAGAACATTACGGGTATCACAATACACACATGCAATCACACAAAAGGAAAAAAAAATAATGCAAATGACTAGTAAGGCACATGATGGTCAACCTAAAGTAGGTCATCTATATCCAAATCATGTTCATTATATACCAAAGGTGGAAAACTAGCCAAAGGGACAATAGCAAGTGTCGAACTAGATCCATCACCAAGTTCAACACTCTTCTTAGGAGAATTTTCATTTAAGCTCATGGAAGAGGAAAAAAATGTATTCAATTCATTATTCACTTCCTCATGAATTTTAGTAATCTCATCATCATCATCATCTAAGTTAATCACAACAAGGGTGGGCTATGTGCAGGATCATCATGGAAAAAATAGGCCCTTAAGTGGCGAAAAATTCAGAAAAATCAGAGTTAGGAAACTTGACGTAAAAATTTGAATAAGTTATCTATATTATTTCAAAAATATGTAAGAATATAATTTGTAGCAAATTGAATTTATTTTATAAAATACTAGGTTTATTTTAAAAAAAAGATCTATTTTTTGAAATTTTGAAATTTTAATGTAGTACTTAAATTTTAGGGAAAAATAAGTAGGTGTTTGTCTAACCACCCTAACTACAATAAAATGATAATTATTTTTTATAAGATTTTAGATATAAGTAGAGGACTCATGTCCCAATGTGATGCATATTTTTTGTAATTTTTTCCATGTAAATAATTAATTATGAATTTTTTATTACAAATTTTAAAAAATATAAAAAATCGTATGTCTGACCACCTTAACTTGGTCAAAAATTCATGAAATTCAATATATTGTTTTTTGATCCTATAGTATGTGAAGCATAGAATGTGACACATGTTTTGAATTCAAAAAATGTGATACTGTTTAAAAGCTATAGATATTTTTCAATCATCCTATCAATCAAGACTTTAGTTGTAATTCAAATAGAAAATGAATAATAATTATTTATTAAATTCAAAGTAAAGCATAATTTATGATGGTGGGAAGATGAGAATCTCCTTTAAAAACCTTTTTCGTTTCATCAATTTTGGGTAAAAGAAAATTTGTCAGCCACATGGGCCATTATATCACTTACATATCGCCACTTTTTGGCCCATCATGATGCTACACATACCTGGTTCAACTCTTGTTGTGTTTGCATTATAGGATCTTTTTGTTTCGATGAAGGGGGAGGCTTTTCATGCATTGCTTCAATCAAGTTTGAATTTTTATTTTCTTTGTTGTTTTCTTCATTTAACTTTTGAGAAAGGGCACAACATCTATGCCTATGCTCTCTAGCACCTCTATTTATTTTAGTTCTATTTTCAAGTTGTGTTTGTGTATGAGCAGGTTGGTCAACCATAGGTTTCTTTTCTTCCCTAAGGATAGGAATGGAAGGAACCACAGGAGGTTGTTCAACCACTTTCTCTTTGAATTTGTAAACTTGTTTTATTCTAGGAGGTGTGATGGGATTATTTTCGCTCTCTTGTTCTTTTGTAGGAAGTAGGTGAAGGTTTTTTCTTAGGTTGGTCTTGGTTGTTTAGAATTTCTTTAGGCTTAGTCGTGGTTTTGTCAAGGATGGTATGATCTATCAGAGGTTGAGGCATGTTTCAGAGGGATAATTTTTGCTATTTTCTTTGCCTTGAACTTTTTATATGATATGAAAAAGAAGTATTCTCATGATTTGATAGGTTATATAGGCTTAGGACAAAAGAAATCTAAGGAAAATTTTCCATAGGAGGACAAAAGGTTAAAGCCACTATGATGGACAGTGAAAATTTCATTTTCAAAGGGAAAATGTAAGCATTTATGCACAACCAAAGGGACTACATTCATGGAGCAAATCCATGGATAGCCTAGCTTCACATGAAATTGGTTCAACTACGAGATGATGGAGAATGAGATTTATAATGTTTTTAGTCCTATTTGTAAAGGAAGGGTGATCAATTCCCATTATAGGGCAAGAAAAACCATTATGCATCTTGATCTATGATTTTAGTTTATCATATATATATCTTGATAGTGCTCATGTCAAAGTAATAATTCCTTGGTGATCATGTTCTCTCCACAAACGAGATCTATTAGTATCCCAATAGTGGTCTTATCATAGATACAAGCTGGCCATGTAAAGAGGACCATCAGGTGCATGTTTAAGTATATCCTTAGAGGAGAAAGAAATTTCAAGAGTATTTTTATTTTTTCCCTTATGAGGAATGACATCTATCAATCCTACCATATCATCCATAGGATCATTATCAGTAGGATCATGTTGAATAGTATCATTGTTATCATCATTCGTATCAACATTCATCACATCATTCTTTGTAGTTTGACTAGCTTTGACAAATGAAATGTTATGATTAGGCATAGGGTTGGTAGAAATTTGTAAGTTTTGGTTAGGAGGGGAAATAGACTTATTTCCTCGATCACTAACACCTCCAAGAGAAAGATGACTAGAATAAATGAGGTCTTGCACAAGATATTTAAGATGCTTACAATGTTTTGTATCATGTGCAATTTTTCAGTGATAATGACAATGAGAATTTGGTCTATAGTTTGTGGGAAATGGTTTAATAGGATCATGTGTTTTAACAGGAGGAAAGGTAATCATTTGTTGTTCTAGGAGTTGTGACATTATGTTATGAAGGGTATCAGGTAAGGGAGTGAATTGTATTTTTGGGTCCCCATAGCTAAAGGGTATTGCAGATTTAACAAAAACTACTTGGTTATTGACATTCTAAGTTGTTTTTTGAGGTGGATTGAATTGAAGGAAACCTTTATTCTATTTTTTGAAAGGTTGGGAATTGTTTTGCTTTGCGGACTTAGATTTCTCAGTATGGCTAGATGTGGATTTTGTATCTCAACTACTAACCAAATTTTTATAATCATAGAGGGTACTACACAAGTACATGAAGGAGGGGAATTTCATCATGGTAAGCTTATCTTGTATCTTACTTTGAAAATTTTCTATGAGCATCCTTTGAAAGTGAGGATCGAGAACCTTGACATCAATTTGGGAATGAAGTGATTGGTAGCATGAGATAAAGTCACTAATCTTTTCTTCTTATTTTTTCTTGTATCTCTTCAAATCTTCCAAGGTCATCTTAGAGGTCATATACACTTGGAAATGGTTGAAAAATTCCTCAACAAGTTCATTAAATGAACAAATTGATTTGTTTAGTAACAAAGAGAACCATTCCAAGGTAGTATCTTTCAAGGACCTAGGGAAAAGCTTAGCCAAGATTTTATCATCAAGGACAAAGTCACTACATAAGGTGATATAAGCATTAAAATGGATAGAAGGATCTCCCTTTCCCCCGTATTTCCTAAATATAGGAACCTCTACACCTTGTTCCATCAGTGTTTGCAATATCTCCAAGGATAAGGGGTTGCTTTTGACATAATATGTAGGTAGGCCATTTTGATTTTGGTTGATGGTGGAAATTTTTTTTTGAAGGGATGAAATGGTTTGGAAGAGTTGATTTATGAGAGGTTCATTGCTTGTGTTATGATATGGAGGTGAGAAAGGTGAAGGTGTGTATGTGTTCGAGTGACAAGTGAATGGAATGCTTATAGGTGGTAAGGTAGTAGGAGATATGACGTGCAATGCCACAAAGGTACTAGGGATGAAAGCATAAATTCTCGAGGAATGAATCATATTACTAGTTGGTTGCATTTTTTTTGTGACTTGAGGGTTAGTATAGGTAGAAACTTAGGCAATTGTTTGTGGGAGGAGGAATTTGAATTCCTCCTTGTCTTGTGACATTATTTTTCTAGGTAAAGGACAACTAGTGGTTGAGGTGAGGTGTTTTCCAAAGATTTGAACTATGTTTTTCACAAGGTCAAGTCCATCTTCACTTTCAAGCATGCAATGAATATTATCTATAGTAGGGATGGCGGTAGTTGAAATGTTGTCATTTTTCACTTGATGTTGTGAGTTTGCTAAATCTTCATGAATTTGGATTATGTTTTCTTGTGAAACACTAGTAACCATTGTTTCAACATGCAGAACACACTACTTGAAGGAAAATAGTTGTTAAGGGTAAGGTCCATGCTTAGTGTACTAGTGTCAATACTAGGAGTTAAAGAGCTAGACAATCCAAGATCCACAATGATTGTGCTATCACAGGATGACATGAGTCTCAAACTTTGTCTCACTATAGTATTAGCAATAGGAAACCAAGTACTCATGCAAGGGCTTCTAAATGTAAAATGAATGCAAATATAGTATAAGCTAAGAACAATGAAATGACTATAACAAAAACTTTTTAAACTAAAACAAAAAGATATCAATAGAAAATAGGAGCATAGAAACAAAGCTTTAAATTTTGAAAAATGTAGTGCAAAATTTGCACTGGGATTGATTCATCTAGAGGGGCATATGAGTCCTAATAAGGGTTTTTTTCAAAATTTCAAAAAAAAAGTCAAATGATTTTTACACTTTTTATGTTGTATAATTTGTAACCTAAGTGAAAATGCAGATTTTGTTTGAATTTCAATTATTTAAGATGCAAAAATACATCCTATATGGACTTTCACTAATGCAGAATTTATAAACACTAGAATTCCAATTAACTAATGTAAACCCTAATGCAATGTTAATGCAAGAAAGATCTAGGATGGTAATGTACTCCAAATTAGAATTATGGTGCCCTAAATGCAATTTCACTAAAATGAAATGAAAGAAAAATGGATTAGGATTCTTTCGTATGGTTTAGAACATAGAGCACACCCACTTTCAAATTTGATTCAAGGATAACCCTAGAGATCTCAATGTAAAGGAGAAAGAGACCTTGCAATAAGGTTTTCCTAGGGGCTAATTGTAAACTAATGAGGGGTTCACCACCAAGAAAGGGCTTGGAAAGAAAAAATAAATGCAAGATGTAATGTTTAACCCCAATTTAATGAAAACTTTAAATAAATGACCTAAAAATCCATGTAAAACATAGTAATAGGCTACAAGATGAAATGTGTGCACCTGGAAATCTGATGATGACTTGATGAGGCTTTGAAATACTAGAAATTTTGAATTTAATGTTGACTGGGACTCATATGCCAAGTTGGGCGAATTAGTCCCAAATATAGGTTTTTTGTGTAGAAACAAGAATCTGGCAAATATCCGAATCTATAAAAATCTAAATTTTGACCTAAAATGGGACTCATATGTGAGAAGTGGTGAATCAGTCCAGTGAGGGTTTTCTGAAGCTTTGAGGTCTGAATTTGGTAGATTCAAGGTCTTCTTTGTACTTCCCTACTGATTTACAAATCAAAAACCCTAATTTGTAACTTGGAGAAGTTCTCCAAGTATCTTCAATGTAAGGTGACAACTTTGACAAGTTTAGGAACATTGATAACTTTCTCCAAACTTGCTCCTAAATGTGTCTTCAATCTAAACCTGAAAATCACACACTAAAGAGAGTGAAAAATGTTGTTTTGTTAGTGGAAAGGGGTTTTCCTTGGTCAAACCCCATTTTGGTAATCAAATCTTGAAATAAGATGAAATAGGAATGGAGAATGATGAATGAACAAAATATGATGTTGCAACTCACCAAATCCTAGCAATGAACTATTGCAAACATGTATGAGGTGGCTCCAATAGATGTAGACCTTGACTCTTACTTCAAAAATGTGATAGACCTTGAGTTGAACACTTGCTTGAATCATAAAATCCTACATCACAATTGTTAGATCAAGAACAAACATGATGCATGATTTGTTTGACATGATGCTTGATGCTTGAATAATTCTCTAAAATGCTTGATAATCTTCCCTTGAATTCTCTTGAATTCTCTTGTGAACTCAAACTTTCTACATGCATGAATTCTTGAATGCTTGGGTTGAATGCTTTCACAAAATTCTTAGGTGAAAATGAGTGAAAGAACCTTATATTTATAATTAATTATGCAAGAATTCACAAAATTAAAACACTACAAGCCGACATCAGATATAGGAGGATTAAATCCTATCAAAAATTTGAATTAATTTTAATTTTGGGCCACATAGGACTCATTCTCCCAAGGTGGGGAATGAGTCCCATTAGGCATAATTTATGGGACCATTTTTAAAAATGCTTAGAAAGGTGTGAAACCAGGTTTGGGACCAAAAAACCTAGGTGGGAATCATACGCCTAAGGTGGCGAATGAGTCCTAGATCACTAAATATAGGCCACATAACCTAAAAACACCTAAATTATGATTGGATGTTGATTTGTGTTAGGATTATCCTCAAAAAGATGCATTAAATGAGGCGTGTGGATGCAAAATAAGGCCAATTAAAGCATAAAGAATCCCAAGTATTAAATAAAACCATAGAAAAGGGTGAAAGTCTATTACAACACTTTACAACACTCCAAATAAGGCACCAATAAGCTCATTTAGTTCACAAGGTCCCAAGACCTAGTGTGAATATGTTAGACACATTGCAACACTAAATCAAGGCCATGTTAGGGGGGGCTTTTTTCTGACATTACAGATGAGTACCTTCGAGAATTTTGTTGTT
This sequence comes from Sequoia sempervirens, assembly GCA_007258455.2. Lineage (NCBI taxonomy): Eukaryota > Viridiplantae > Streptophyta > Pinopsida > Cupressales > Cupressaceae > Sequoia > Sequoia sempervirens. The sequence goes on along the minus strand of VDFB02086081.1, from coordinate 192,032,888 downwards.
TCATGAGGGGTCTTCTAGCATTGTTTCTTTGATTCTATAATTTCCCACTGTTGTTCTTATCTTTAGTCTTCTTTGCATTAGGTATCTGATTTGATTTTGAGATTTCTCATTTTCAATTCCTAAACCACCTTTTTCTTTGGATTCTTTTTGTCTTGCAATTAACAAATCAAGCATTGTAGAGCTTTTCTTGAATCTTCCCTCATGAATTTTTTATTTTTCTAGTTTTGATCTTAAATTTACCACTTCTTGTTTAAGACTTGTGCATTCATTAGTATTGCTTTTTACCATTGCATTCAGACATTCCTCAATTCTCATTTTTTCTTCCACCTGCACTTTTAGTCTAGTGATGTTCTCATTTGCTTGTCTCAATTGTTCATTGACCTCCTTATGTCATTCTCTAAATTTATTTATTTTATTTCTCATTTTTTTGATGCAGTCATTTTCTTAAGATTTTCCTCAAGATCTTTGTTTTCAACTTCAATTTTATCTAAATATTCAAGAGAAAATTTGAGTTCTCCATCTTTGTCAAACGTGCAATATTATTTCTAGTATGATTTTTGGATTTGATTGTGTAAAAAAATTTGCAACAACATTTTGGATCACACTCTGTGATACATCATTAGGATAGCTGAGAGCTCAAGGAGGAAAACAATTGAGCTCTAAGCTATCCTGATGATGGATCACAGAGTGTGATATGAAACATTGATGCAAAACTTCTTACATAATCAAATCCATAAATCATACTATAAGAGAGGGGGACCACCATGTGTAAGGCCCTAGGTCACAGAGGGCCAAGATGCAGAAGGCTACCCTAACTTACCTTAGCTAAAAGGGATGTTAGGATATGCGGGACGAGAATGATAAGGACTATGAGTTCCTTCAACCACTCTACAAACCTGAATTGTAAGACGAGGCTAGGTGAGCTGGTTTTCAGGTTCAATGCTACACCTTAGGAAGCTCTCTACCTGAGGATGAAAGCGCGATCCTTGGACAACAGAGCAACGCATTGGTATCTCTAAAGTGTGCTTGTGTGGGTACGACCAAACAATAGTAGAGACAAGGTAAAACCTGAGAAAATGACTAATGACCTAGATAACTACTACTAAAGGGCCAAAATAATGTAACTAAATAAACTAAATACTCCCTAATGTGATAAAGCAAAAATACAAGAGTAAAGGTGGCAAGAAGGATCTCGCAAAGAAACTCATTCGCCAACTAGCTCATCGAAATCACATTCACCTACACAAACAAAGGAGAGGAAAATGTTGGCTGGCTGTATAGGGGCATGCCTCAGTCAGACCCCCATTTAGGTGTTTCCACCTCCACGGACAACCAAGAAAGCAATATAAAGAGAACAATGTAATAAAGAGCACAAAATCACAAAAAAACAGTAAAGTGCTAACTCAACCAAGTGATAGAAGGAAAGAAAGGGAAACTTTCCACCTCCACCAAGAGTGCTCAAGGTTGCTTGGGGGATAAAATGAGAGTACTCGAGCCTCTATTTAAATGGTGTTTCATTCCCAAATTGTTCTATCAAAATGATGGAGTGTTGTGTTTGTTGCAATGAAGAGCTTGTATGCTTGGAGTGAGTGAAAGTGAACTTGTGAAGTGATAGAATGAGTGCTTGAAGTTGTGAAGAAGCTAGAATGCATGTTGAAGGAATGAATTTGAAGAAAGAATGAGAGAAACGACCATATTCGGGTGGGTCAGCCGAAGGGGTCATTACAACTTGACTGCCAATGAAAAGTGTAACACCTTTTCAAGTTCAACCGCATGAATTTTCCAGGGACATAAGCGCTTCATGTGGATGTCTGCACACTATGCAGGGATCCTCGATAGAAATTCCTTTGCCGATGCTCAAAAAAGGTGCCAAGTGTGCTCAAAACAGCAAGCTTAGTTGGAATTAAGCCTTTGAACTTGGTTTTCTAAGGTGGGGGTATGTGAAGGATCATGATGGACCAAAAAGTGGCAATATGATGAGTATGTGGCTGATGACTTTTTTTTAACCCAAAATTGATGAAACGAAAAGGGTTTTTAAAGGAGATTCTCAACTTTCCACCAATATAAATTATTCCTTACTTTGAATTTAATAAGTAATTATTATTCATTTTCTATTCAAATTATGACTAAAGTCCTGATTGATAGGCTGATTGAAAAACATCTATAGCTTTCAAAAGGTATCAGATTTTTTGAATCCAAAACATGCATCACATTCTATGCTTTGTATACTATAGGATTAAAAAAATAAAAATTGAATTTCATAAAGTTTTGACCATGTTATGGTGGTTAGACATATGAGTTTTTATATTTTTTAAAAGTTGTAATAAAAATTCATAATTAATTATTTACTTGGAAAATAATTACAAAAAAATATGCATCACATCAGTACATGAGTCTTTTACTTATATCTAAAATCTTATAAAAAAATATTATCATTTTATTGTGGTTAGGGTGGTTAGACAAACACCCACTTCTTATTTTTTCCAAATTTAAGTACTACTACATTGAAATTTCAAATTTTCACTAAATATATTTTTTCTTTTTTAAACAAACCTAGTAGTTTAGAAACTACATTCAATTTTCTACAGATTCTATTCTTACATATTTTTGAAAGAATATAGATAACTTATTCAAATTTTTACGTCAAGTTGCCTAACTTTGATTTTTTTGAATTTTTTGCCACTTAAGGGCCTATTTTTTCATGATGATCCTACACATACCCGTGGATAAAGGGAAAAAGGGGATTTTCATATGGGGTGCAAATTTACTCCTATACATTTTTCCCCCACTTTAGCGAGCATGAATACTGATGAGTTCTCAATAAAGTAGATCAAGCAAGAGCGTAAGGTTAGAAATGTATACCTAAACCATCGAGGAAGCAGAGCTTGGTTTTGTGTACTTGAGAGTGTAGGGCAAGCAAAGGACTCCATAGCTACTCAAAACTATGAATTTGGAAAATTAAACTGTCTTACAGGGCCATGGACTTGCAAGGAGGCAACACCCAAGATCTCTCACATGAAGGAATCCCCATTAAGTAAGCACCTTACAGACTCACAAACCTACAAGGAAGGTATCCCCCAAAAACTCTACCATGGGGGAAACCCAAAGGAAATGGACTCTGTAGAGTTAGGAAGCGCCCACGTAGGCAAGTGAGCAGATAGTCACATAGAATATCAATGATTTGAAAATATTTCAAAGGGATCCCTCAGGAACCCTTCAAAAGGAGAGGGGCTCTACTCAAGGGACACACTATTTGAAAGGTGAGGTCTATTCAGGATACCCCATATCTAGACACGAAAGAAAATGGAATAGGTCTAGTAATGCTACCCCAAGCTAGTTGGGAAACCTTCAAAAGAAGAGGAGGTCTACTCAAGGGACACGTTGTTTGAAAGGCGAAGTCTAGTCAGGTTGCCCCACAATGGGACACAAAATAAAATGGAATAGGTCTAGTCAGACTACCCCCAACCTACACATGAAAGAATCCATTTGAGGTAAGGAATTTCAAAGGGGATCCCTTGGGAACCTGCCATGAAGAAAAAGGGTCCACTTAAGGGACACAATTTGAAAGAAAATGTTTCTTTTCCATAGCGATCCATCATCAAGGGATCCTTTTAAAAGATGTTCACTTCATCAAGGAATTTAAAAGGAAGGATGTGCCCGCATGTGAGGGGAAGATTAAAGTTGTTCCCACTTCGGAGGAAGGTTTTCAATTCCTTTCTTTACGGACCCGTGATGAAGGAAACACATTCTGTTAGGGTTCCAAGTTGAGAATACGGTTCCGAAGAAAAGTTTGCATAGATTTTCAAGAAAAGATTCATTAGCAACGAATGAAATTTCTAAAAATTGAAATGTTAAAGAAAAGGCATTATCACACATGAGAGGGACAACTCAAGCAAAGAAGAGAAAAAGGTAAAGGTAAATCAAAAGATAGAAAAACATAAATAAAGGACATAAGGGGATTTGGTTTAGCGGGGTAAGATCTGTCCAAGCTCATATAAATAATAGGTAACTATAGTGCAAGGTGAAATATCATCAATCCCCAACCAGATCAGGAAGAATGCATGAGAAGACAAAGTAAAATAAAAAAATTGGGTCAACATGGAAGGGAATCCTAAATGCTCCCAATGCTTTGCATTGTCCCCAATTTTTCAAAATTCAAGCACAAACATGGAAGAAGAATGATACAAATAGAAGAATTTTTACTATACAAAAACCATTAATATATCCAAGCACCAAAAGGGGTGACGAGGGTCATCGAGGAACACATAGCATGAGCATGGAGGAACACATCACAAAACACACATACACACACACAAGATCAAGAAGGAGTTTTCTCTTAACGTTGATTGACTAAGAGGTCATCTGCTTCCCAATCTAAATCCTCATAAGGGGAAGGAGGATGGGCCTGTATTGGTGGGATGTTAAGGGGAGGACCATCTAACCCTCCCACAACAAGGGCCAAGGAAGAAGCCCCCGCAAGGTCTTCTTCACTGAGCTCTTGTGGAGCTAAGGTCAGAGATTTTGAGATCATTGAAAAGGCCAAAACATCATCCACGAAGTTAAACATGCATCCCACAGGACTGTTGTGTCTAACTTCAATGGATGGGATAGTATGTGCCTGAGATTCACCGCTAGGCTCACTAAATGATTCAGGAGTGGTGACGATGATTTATAATTAGAGGTTTACAATTCAAATGTATTTAACCTTAATTACAATTTATTCTTGATCTACACAGGATTGCATGACTATGTTGTTTAACTGTTGAAATTATAGACTAGGTTCATTAACCTTTATAGAACTTAAGGAAGTTAACTAATTACTATAATGTCGTAATTAGGACTTAAATGCGGAATTGAAAATACTGAAAAGAAATTAGAGAGAATGTAAGACAAGAGATAGAAGGAGAATGAGATGGAAGATCGAAAGATCAGATGTAGGTTGATAATGGAGTTCATCCAATTAAGACTACGTCTCTGGGTTCGCTTCTCAATGTTGGACCACTTTCATTAATATCGCCAAGCACCTGAACATGCCTTCTTACAATTATCAAGCTTCAAAACCTACACAAAATTCCTCACAATCTCTCTCACTTTTACAATTTTGGTGTATAATAACACCTTTTAATTCTTCTCCTCCAAAAATTCTCACACTAGAATTATTTCTCCAAGTAAACTTGATAAATTCTCAAGCCAAAACTCTCCCCCTTTTATACAAAACAATTTACTCAATATGGCTAAAACAATATGATTTGAAAATATCTCCCACATCTCCTATTTACATTGATAAATCTATAAAATCCCCCTTTAATAACATGAAAATGTCTTTAAAATCCTTCAAATCTCCAAAAAATCCCTTTTTAAACCCTTTAAAAATCTTAAATTATCTTTTAAATATAATTTAAGCTCTTAAATTATATTATGTATTTGGGCTTTTAAATATTTGTAAGGTTAAATATTTAAATATGAGGGATTTGGCTTTATCATTGTCCTTAAATATATCTAGGCCTGTATTTTACTCATGCCCACACAATGGCGTAGTGGTGAGGAGAACTTTTGGGAGTGGGGAGGTCGAGTGGTCGACCCCTTGCCCCATACATTTTTGATATGCAATTTGCAAATTTTAAACAACAAAACAAACTACTCTCCATATAAAATCAAGCATAGATGTTGTGGCATAATAACATGAGTGAAAAGTGGGTGTTATGAGGTTGGGGTTCAAGTCTGAACCAAATATTTTGAACAAACAAACAACCCTGCAGCCAACAGGGATGCCACATGGCACGATTTGTATTCGTGCACATAGTGACACATGTCACATTGTGATTGGTCAATGCCATGTCATCGATGTCTCATCATCCTATGGATTCCACATCACCTTGTTGATTGTACTTGTCATGTCAGCACATAGCCTGCCACGTGTTTGTGTTTGATGTTGCCCCATCACCACTGCACTACCACACATCACTAGTACGACTTTCCAACTTTTTGTCTATTTGACTGAAACTTTAGAATGTGATAACTTTCGTATACGATGTCCATTTTCAAAACCGAATATAATCAATGTGATGAGCACTACAACTTGGCATCATTTTTTCCTTGTTTCGAGATGATCAATTTTCCATCTTTTCTTAGCCCCTTGATTTGCCTATTTGACCAGACCTTTGACTATGCATAACTTCTGCATATAGACTCCTTTTGAGCCTGTTTATATTGCGTCAAGACCGTGTCGATGAGCTCTGCATAATGATACTAGTTTCATGAGATTTTGAGACTATGAAATTTTTAGGTTTTTTTGGATCCACCTAGATCATTCCTCCCCATTGAGAAGCTTTTGGACCTCCAAAAAATTTGTTTTATGTACAATTTCATCTAGCAAAATGTCACCCCACTTGCCTGGTATCGCATGTCGTTCCTGTAGAAATTTTGAACATCTGACCCATCACAAACACATAAAAATATGAGATTGCTTTGTTGATACAATCAACTGCATGTTCATCAATATTCACTGTCACATTCATCATCCACATAGAAATAACTAGCATAATAACAAGCAACAGTATTGAATACACTGATGTGAAGGAATTAGTATCAACATTTTGAATCTCCTGAACAAGAACATTATTAGAAAATAAAGCATTCAAACCCTCTTTTACCACCTCTAGCTGGAGGCCTAACTCTGCTTGCAACTGATCCTCACACTGTGTTGTTTGTGACACCTTATAATGATTCAAATCTTAATGCTTAGTATCACTAGCTATTGTAGACATGAGGGTTAAAGTATTGCTTGAATTTACAATAGTTTTGTCATTCTTCATGTGATGAGCTCTAACACTGAATTCAATTCCATCTTTAGAAAAATGATACTTATTATGCTCCCTATATAAAATGACCTTTCTATCATACAAATAAGGACTACCTAGAACCATCCCACAAATATCAAGTGAGATTACATCTAACTCTACCTCATCTACAAACTTGGATGTGATTGCAAATAAGAGATTACATCTAACTCTACCTCATCTACCACTATCTATGATTGTATCAATCTTATTTTGTTTTGCAAAAGCCCGTATATGAAACAATTCATTCCTCTTACTTTCAACAAGTACTTCATTACACTTTGAAGAAGAAGCATGGGAACTATTACTAACAATAGGAACATTACATTTTATACCCACAATTGTGATCTTGGTTTCATCATCAGAATTTGATCCGAGATCATGCACGATAGTTGTGGTCTTTTTCTTACCCTTTCGATCCTTGAACCATTTCGGTTTCTGATGAGGATGAAATTCCCAACACTTTGCATCTTTGTTCCCTTTCTTCTTGCAATATGAGCAATAAGTTTGGTCATCCTTTTTATTTATAGTAGTTGTTCATTGTGATTTCTCTTTCCCTTTCTTGCTTCCTTTGTGCTTACTTGAGTTCATCAACAGATTTCCATGGCTATTCCTTGAGCTTGTTTCCAAATGGATAGCTTGCATACTAACTTCATCAATGTTAGTTGGATTAAACATAAGTATAGTATGTTTTAAACTATCATGTAATCCACCTATGTACTTTAACAAAGCTTCTTGTGTGTACAATGGAATGCCCAAAATTAAAGCCCTCTTCCTAAACTCCTGTGTATATTCTTGTACACTTTGTCCTTTCTCTTTCATTAATGATTTCCAATTCATTATTGTTTTTTGCATATGATTTGATGGATAGAACTGTTTCCTTAATGTAGATATAAACTCAAACCAAGAAGAAATAATTTCCATAACGACTTAGATCCTCCTATGTTCTACTCTCCCACCAAATTAAAGTTGTCCCTCCTAGGCGAAGAGTGGCTAATTGGATTTTTGAAGTATCATCACTAAACTTTTGAATTATACAATAAACTTCAACTTGCTTAATCCAATTATCTAGTTTATCTGCATCTAGTTTTCCATTATAGATTTGGAAAATCAAATTTAACATCTAGTTTTAACAAAGGTGAATTAGTTTGCACAGGTTGTTTCTTTTTAGAAGAGTTAGATGAAGAAGAAGAAGAAGAGGATGAAGAAGATGAAGAGGACAAGGATGGAGGTTTAGGAGGGTCATGACCACCTCCTACTACTTTACCTTTGTATTCTTTCAACAAGGATTCAACTTCCTCATTCTTTCTAGCCTTGCCTTCCTTTCTCTTCTTTCGTTCTTGCCTCTCCTGGAAAAGAACTTCCACCATTGACTTCATCTCAATAAAAGCTTGTTGAAAAGTTTTCTCATTGAGCTCTATAGGACTTTTTTCAGCTACCATCTCTAATCGTGGGAATTTCCTTCATTTTTTTATTATTGGATTGAATTTTTCTAGTGAACCTTCTCCTTGTTTCGGTTTCAACCTGGTTAACATTCACTTTCACAATTTCCCACAAAACGGGAATTCATACCAATTTGATTTGCAATTATAGGTTTACTATTCAAATGTATTTAACCTTAATTACAATTTATTCCCGATCCAGATAGAATTGTGTGACTATGTTGTTTAACTATTGAAATCATAGACTGGGTTCATTAACCTTTACAAAACTTAAGGAAGTTAACTAATTACTATAATGTTGTAATTAGGACTTAAATGCCGAATTGAAAATACTGAAAATAAATTAGAGAGAATGAAAGATAGGAGATAGAAGGAGAATGAGATGAAAGATAGAAAGATCAAACAAAAGTTGATAACGGAGTTCATCCAATTAGGACTATGTCTCTAGGTTCTCAATGTTGGACCATTTTCATTAATATCACCAAGCACCTGAAGATGCCTTCTTACAATATTCAAGCTTCAAAACCTACACAAAATTCCTCACAATCTCTCTCACTTTTACAATTTTGGTGTATAATAACACCTTGTAATTCTCCTCCAAAAATTCTCACACTAGAATTATTTCTCCAAGTAAACTTGATTAATTCTCAAGCCAAAACTCTCCCCCTTTTATACAAAACAATTTACTCAATATGGCTAAAACCATATGATTTGAAAATCTCTCCCACATCTCTCATTTGCATTGATAAATCTATAAAATCCCCCTTTAATAACATAAAAATATATTTAAAATCCTTCAAATCTCACAAAAAGCCCTTTTTAAACCCCTTAAAAATCTTAAACTATATTTTAAATATAATTTAAGCTCTTAAATTATATTATGTATTTGAGCTTTCAAATATTCAAAAAGTTAAATATTTAGATATGAGGGATTTAGCTTTATCATTGTCCACAAATATATCTGGGCCTGCATTTTACTCATACGCACACAATGGCGTAGTCGTGAGGAGCACTTTTGGGAGAGGGGATTTTGGGTGGTTGACCCCTTGCCCCATCCATTTTTAATATGCAATTTGCAAATTTTAAATAACAAAACAAACCACTCTCCATATAAAATCAAGCGCGGATATTGTGGCACAATGAAAAAAGTGAAAAGTGGGTGTTATGAGGTTGGGGTTCAAGTCTCAACCCAGCATTTTGAACAAACAAATAGCCCTACAGCCAGCAGGGATGCCACATGGTATGATTTGTATTTTGCGCACATAGTGACACGTGTCACATTGTGATTGATCAATGCCATGTCATCAATGTCTTGTCAATCTATGGATGCCACATCACCTTGTTGACTGTACCTATCACATTAGCACATAGCCTACCATGTGTCCATGTTTGATTCTGCCACATCACCACTACACTACCACATATCACTGGTACAAGTTGCCAACTTTTTGCCTCTTTGACTGAAACTTCAGAATGCGATAACTTTAGCATACGTTGTCCATTTTTGAAACTGAATATAGTTATGGAATTAGTGCAATGAGCACTACAACTTGGTGTTTTTTTTTCTTTGTTTAGAGATGATAAATTTTCCACCTTTTTCCTGGCCCCCTGATTCAACTATTTGACCAAACCTTTGACTGACATAACTTCTACATACAGACTCCTTTTGATCTCGTTCAAGTTGCGTCAAGACCATGTCGGTGAGCTCTATTTGATGATGCTGCTTTCTCAAGATTCTAATACTATGAAATTTTTAGTTTTTTTTGAATCCACCTAGATCATTCCTCCCCATTGAGAAGCTTTTGAACCTCCAAAAGGTCTTTTTAATGTACAATTTGAGCTAGGGAAATGTTGCCCCACGTGCCTAGTATCATATGTCCTTCCTGTTGAAATTTTGAACATTTGGCCCATCACAATCACAAAGAAATATAAGATAGCTTTGCTAATACAATCAACTACATGTTCATCAATATTTACTGTCACATTCATCATCCACATAAAAATAACTAGCAGAATAATATGGAACAGTACTGAATACACTGATGTGAAGGAAATATGGTGTAGAAGCACCTTCACCATGATTCTATTTTCTAAATGATTTCATTTTTTCATTTGTAGAAGTCATTTAAAAGTAATTTTCAAAATATATGTAATGATGTCAACAATTATTGCAATCAAAGTGTAAAAGTTGCATAAAGCAACAATTAGGGAGTTAAAAAGGTCATTAGGGAGACTAAACATTAGTGGGAAGTTGGAAATCAGTTGGAAATTGATTATTCATGTTGTAATGTCTTTAAAAAGGCTCTTTGTACGTTCATAAGCTTGTGGGTGATTGAAAATTTGAAATGGAATAATGGAAAGCACAGTTTTCTGTAATTTTCTTCAGAAAATTCATAGTTTCCAAACTTTGTATGGATTTGTACAGCCTCAAATGATGGAATAAATGTTTTTAAGTGTTAGAGGGAACAATCATCTTCCATTTCCAATTTGTTTCATGCAGATTAGTTCATCTTTAAAGAAGGTATGCTATTTTTTGTAAACACGGTCTAAATTCTGATCTAGGGTAACAGTTTGCACTAAAATTCATGTTTCTCAAAATTTAACTGTTGGATTTTGCTAAAAATTAGAGAAAATGTCAGTAATGATATCCTCTAAAGACTCACCATAGAGATTGGATTAATTTGTTGATTTGTGAAAGTTATAAGTGACTGTTTGCATGCATATCTGGTTATTTTGACCTAATTTGTAACAAAGAAGTACGGACAGCAAGCCTGTGTTGTAAAACAAGTATACCTAAAAATGAGATATGTTTTTAATGGCCAAAATGGGTACTCAAAAATATATTTGGGTTTTTGAGATTCAATTTTGGTTTGAAAGTTACACCCGATTTAGCCATGGTGCTAGGGTTTGAATTTTGGATGTAAGAATTGATAAATCTGACAAAAGATAGTTGTGAGGCAACATATTTGGCTTGAATTTTTCAAATTAAAGATGGTAAAATAATTTTTTTAAGGTTCTACAGATATTTTGGAAAATTAAACATTTAAGTCATGTGATCTTGTGATGAAAAAATAAACAAAGCATGTTTAAGTTTTGTTAATTGGAATTAAGTAAGTTGTTTTCTTCCTCTTTTCTCTGCATCAAATTGGTATCAGAGCCCAAGAAAGATATGGGTTGATAAGTTGGTTGTGGTTTTTGGTTTGTGGTTTGTAGTTGTGGTTTGTTGGTTGTTTGCGAGAAAGTGAGTTGTGAAGCAAGGAGGAATCTTGCTTGAGAGGATGGAGAACTTGAGAAGGCATTTACAGGCAGAGGAGGATAGAAAGAAGAGAAAGAGACAAGCAAAGTTTGATAGAGAAATTGTTGAGTTAAAGCAAGCATTAAAGAGATTAGATGAGGAGTTCCAAGAATCTATGATGAAGTTAGAACAAATGATGGAAGAAGAAGAAGAAGCATATGAAGATGCACATGAAGAATTCATTGATGAAGAAAACAAAATTGTTCTTGATGTTTCCAAGCATGAAGATATGACAGAGGACTTGATTATTGCAGTTAAAGACATTGAAGGAATGATCATGGAGGAGTTGCTCTTGGAGGTTTGCAAGGAATTGAAAAGTGATGGAGGTATCATGATTGTGACCTTATATCATTTCATTATGTTACTAATGCTTTGGACAAAGGATTGTTTGCAGGTTGAAGGACAAAGGGAAAAGCATGATTTTGAGATGTATCAAGGAGTATGGTATTTGATTTCAGAGGGGAAGCATGGAAGACAATTAATTTGCATGGAAAAATTTAAACCAAAAGTGAAAATGAAGGTGATAAGAAGTAGATTAGTGGCAAAGCATCTCAAGAAGGCAATTTTGTTGGCAACAACACTTTCAAGTGGACTTGAAATCTTTTTGGTAGGGAGTTTGGTGCAGAAGCACCTTCACCATGATTTTATTTTGTAAATGATTTCATTTTTTCATTTGTAGAAGTCATTTAAAAATAATTTTCAAAAAAATTGTAATGATGTCAACAATTATTGCAATCAAAGTGTAAAAGTTGCATAAAGCAACAATTAGGGAGTTAAAAAGGTCATTAGGGAGACTAAACATTAGTGGGAAGTTGGAAATCAGTTGGAAATTGATTATTCATGTTGTAATGTATTTAAAAAGGCTCTTTATACGTTCATAAGCTTGTGGGTGATTGAAAATTTGAAATGGAATAATGGAAAGCACAGTTTTCTGTAATTTTCTCTAGAAAATTCATAGTTTCTTGACTTTGTACAGATTTGTACGGCCTCAAATAATGGAATAAATGTTTTTAAGTGTTAGAGGGAACAATCACCTTCCATTTCCAATTTGTTTCATGCAGATTGGTTCATTTTTAAAGAAGTTATGCTATTTTTTTTGTAAACACAGTCTAAATTCTGATCTAGGGTAACAGTTTGTAGTAAAATTCATGTTTCTCAAAATTTAACTGTTGGATTTTGCTAAAAATTGGAGAAAATGTCTGTAATGATATCCTCTAAAGACTCACCATAGATATTAGATTAATTTGTTGATTTGTGAAAGTTATAAGTGACTGTTTGCATGCATATCTGGTTATTTCAACCTAATTTGTAACAAAGAAGTTCGGACAACAAGCATGTGTTCCAAAACAAGTATACCTAAAAATGAGATATGTTTTTAATGGCCAAAATGGGTACTCAAAAATGTATTTATGTTTTTGAGATTCAATTTTTGTTTGAAAGTTACACCCAATTTAGCCATGGTGCTAGGGTTTGAATCTTGGATGCAAGAATTGATAAATCTGACAAAAGATAGTTGTGAGGCAACATATTTGGCTTGAATTTGTCAAATTAAAGATGGTAAAAGAATTTTTTAAGGTTCTATAGATATTTAGGAAAAGTAAACATTTGAGTCATGTGATCTTGTGATGAGAAAACAAACAAAGCATGTTTGAGTTTTGTTAATTGGAATTAAGTAAGTTGTTTTCTTCCTCTTTGCTCTGCATCAAAATAGTACCAACATTCTAAATCTCCTAAACAAGAACATTATTAGAAAATGAAACCTTCAAACCCTCTTTTACCACCTCTAGTTGAAGGACTGACTATGCTTGCAACTGATCCTCACACTGCGTTGCTTGTGACACATTATCATGATTGAAATCTTCATGCTTAGTATCACTAGTTGTTACAAACATGAGGATTAAAGTATTGCTTGCATTTAAAATCATCTTGAAATGCCCTGTGTTTACAATAGATTTGTAATTCTTCATGTGATGAGCTCTAATACTGAATTCAATTCCATCTTTAAACAAATGATACTTATTATGTTCCCTATAGAAAATGGCCTTTCTATCATACAAATATGGACTACCTAGAACCATCCCACAAATGTCAAGTAGGATTACATCTAACTCTACCTCATCTACAAACTTGGATGTGATTACAAATCAGAGTTTACACTGCTTTGAAACTTGTAGCCAAGCATTATCATGCACCCAACCCAAGGGATAGGGTCTAGGATGAGGAGTTGCTTTTAATCCCAATTGCTTAACAACTTGTTCTGAGATAAGATTAACTGGTGACCCACTATCTATGAGTGTATCAATCTTATTTTGTTTTGGAATAGCCTTTATATGAAACAATTCATTCCTCTTACTTTCAATAGGTACTTCATTACACTTTGAAGAAGAAACATGGGAACTAGTACTAACAATAGGAACATTACCTTTTCTACCCACAACTATGATCTTGGTTTCATCATCAGAATCTGATCCAAGATCATGCACGATAACTATGGTCTTTTGCTTACCCTTTCAATCCTTGAACCATTTTGGTTTTTGATTAGGATGCAATTTCCAACACTTTGCATCTTTGTGCCCTTTCTTCTTGCAATGTGAGCAATAAGGCTTCTCGTCCTCTTTCTTTATAGTAGTCGTTCGCTATGATTTCTCTTTCCCTTTTTTTCTTTCTTTGTGCTTACTTGAGTTCATCAATAGATTTTCATGGCTATTTCTTAAGCTTCTTTCCAAATGGATAGCTTGCACACTAACTTCATCAATTTTAGTTTGATTAAACATAAGTATAATATGTTTCAAACTCCCATGTAATCCACCTATGTACTTTAAAAAAGTTTCTTGTGTGTACAATGGAATTCCCAAAATTAGAGACCTCTTCCTAAACTCCTATGTATATTCTTGTACATTTTGTCCTTTCTCTTGCTTTAATGATTTCCAATTCATTACTATTTTTTGCATAAGACCGAAAGGATAGAACTATTTCTTTTAATGCAGATATAAAATCAAACCAAGACAAAAAAAAAAAATTCCATAACAACTTAGATCCTCCTGTGTTCTAATCTCCCACCAAATTAAAGTTGTGCCTCCTAGGCGAAGAGTAGCTAATTGGATTTTTGAAGTATCATCACTAAAATTCTGAATTCTACAATAAACTTCAATTTTCTTAATCCAATTATCTAGTTTATCTACATCTAGTTTTCCATTATAGATTGAAAAATCAAATTTAGCATCTAGTTTTAACAAAGGTGAGTTTGTTTGCACAATTTGTTTCTTTTTAGAAGAGTTAGATGAAGAAGAAGAAGAGGATGAAGAAGGTGAAGAGGATGGGAATGGTGATTCAAGAGGGTCACGACCACCTCCTACTCCTTTACCTTGTCTTCTTTCAATGAGGATTTAGCTTCCTCCTTCTTTCTAGCCTTGCCTTCCTTTCTCTTCTTTTGTTCTTTCCTCTCGTGGAAAAGAACTTCCACCATTGAATTCATCTCAAGAAAAGGTTGTTGAAAATTTTTCTCACCGAGCTTTGTAGGACTTTGTTCAACTGCCATCTCTGATCATGGAAGTGTCCTTCATTTTTTGATCTCTAGATTGAATTCTTCTAGTGCACCTTCTCCTTGTTTTAGTTTCCACCCAGGGTTAACATTCACTTCTGCAATTTCCTTCCAAATGGGCTTTGATACCAATTTGATTTGTAATTAGAGATTTACAATTCAAATGTATTTAACCTTAATTACAATTTATTAATGATCTAGATAGGATTGTGTGACTATGTTTTTTAATAGTCAAAATTATAGACTAGGTTCATTAACCTTTACAGAACATAAGGAAGTTAACTAATTACTATAATGTTGTAATTAGGACTTAAATGCCAAATTGAAAATACTAAAAAATAAATTAGAGACAATTTAAGGCATGAGATAGAAGGATAATGAGATGGAAGATAGAAATATTAGACGTAGGTTAATAACGGAGTTCGTCCAATCAAGATTATGTCTCTAGGCCTGCTTGTCAATGTTGGACCACTTTCATTAATATCGCCAAGCACCTAAAGATGCCTTCTTACAATATTCAAGCTTCAAAACATGCACAAAAATCCTCACAATCTCTCACTTTTACAATTTTGGTGTATAATAACACCTTGTAATTCTTCTCCTCCAAAAATTCTCACACTGGAATTACTTCTCCAAGTAAACTTGATTAATTCTCAAGCCAAAACTCTCCCCCTTTTATACAAAACAATTTACTCAATATGGCTAAAACCATATGATTTGAAAATCTCTCCCACATCTCCTATTTAGATTGATAAATCTATAAAAATCCCCTTTTAATAACATGAAAATATCTTTAAAATCCTTCAAATATCCTGAAAACCCTTTTTAAACCCCTTAAAAATCTTAAATTATCTTTTAAATATAATTTAAGCTCTTAAATTATATTATGTATTTGGGGTTTTAAATATTCGAAAGGTTAAATATGAGGGATTTGGCTTTATCACTGTCCTTAAATATATCTGGGCCCGTATTTTACTCATACCCACACAATGGTGTAGTGGTGAGGAGAACTTTTGGGAGCGGGGAGGTCGGGTGGTCGAGTACCTGCCCTATCCATTTTTAATATGCAATTTGAAAATTTTAAATAACAAAAGAAACCACTCTCCATATAAAATCAAGTGCGGATGTTGTGGTGCAATGGCAAGAGTGAAAAGTGGGTGTTATGAGGTTGGTGGTTCAAGTCTTAGCCCAATATTTTGAAAAAACAAATAACCCTACAGCCAACAGGGATGCCAAATTGCATGATTTGTATTCGCAGACATAGTGACACGTATCACATTGTGATTGGTCAATGCCATGTCATCGATGTCTCATCACCCTATGGATGCCACATCACCTTGTTGACTATACCTACCATGTCAACACGTAGCTTACCATGTGTCTGCATCTAATGCTACCACGTCACCACTGCACTGCCACACGTCACTGGTACGACCTACACACTTTTTGCCTATTTGAACGAAACTTTAGAATACAATAACTTTTGCATATGACGTCAATTTTTGAAACTGAATATAGTTCTGGAATCAATGTGATGAGCACTACAACATGGTGTCATTTTTTGCCTCATTTCAAGATGATCAATTTTCCACCTTTTTCTTGGCCCCTTGATTCACCTATTTGACTTGACCTTTGACTATGAATGACTTCTACATACAAACTCCTTTTGATCCCATTGAAGTTGCATCAGGACCATGTCGACGAGCTCTGTGTGATGATGCTAGTTTTGTGAGATTCTGAGACTATGAAATTTTCAAGTTTTTTGGGATCCACTTGGATCATTCCTCCCCATTGAGAAGCTTTTGCACCTCCAAGAGGTTTGTTTTATGTAAAATTTGAGCTAGGGAAATGTCACCCCACTTTCTCGGTATCATATGTCCTTCTTGCTGAAAATTTGAACATCTGACCCATCACAAACACATAGAAATATGAGATAGCTTTGCTAATACAATCAACTGCATGTTCATCAATATTCACTGACACATTCATCATCCAAATAGAAATAACTAGTAGAATAACAATCAACAGTACTGAATACATTGATGTGAAATAAATAGTATCAACATTCTGAATCTCCTGAACAAGAACATTATTAGAAAATGAAACATTAAAGCCCTCTTTTACCACCTATGGTTTAAGGCCTGACTCTTCTTGCAACTGTTCCTCAAACTGTGTTGTTTGTGAAACCTCATCATGATTCAAATCTTCATGCTTAGTATCACTAGCTGTTACAAACATGAGGGTTAAAGTATTGCTTGCATTTAAAATCATCTTCAAATGCCCTGTATTTACAATAGATTTTTCATTCTTCATGTGATGAGCTCTAACACTGAATTCAATTCCATCTTTAAAAAAATTCTTTAATAAAATGATACTTATTATGTTCCTTGTAGAAAATGGCCTTTCTGGCATACAAATAAGGACTACCTAGAACCATCCCACAAATGTCAAGTGGGATTACATCTAACTCTACCTCATCTACAAACTTGGATGTGATTGCAAATTTGAGTTACACTACTTTGACACCTGTATCCGAGCATTATCCTGCACCCAACCCAATGGATAGGGTCTAGAATAAGGAGTTGTTTTTAATCCCAATTGCTTAACAACTTTTTCTGAGATAAGATTAACTTGTGACCCACTATCTAGGAGTGTATTAATATTATTTTGTTTTGCAATAGCCCTTAAATGAAACAATTCATTCCTCTTACTTTCAACAGGTACTTCATTTCACTTTGAAGAAGAAGCATGGGAACTAGTACTAATAATAGGAACATTACCTTTTATACCCATAATTGTGATCTTGGTTTCATCATCATAATCTAATCCAAGATCATGCATGATAGCTATGATCTTTTGTTTACCCTTTCAATCCTTGAACCATTTTAGTTTCTAATCTAGATGCAATTTCCAACACTTTCCATCTTCATGCACTTTCTTCTTGCAATGTGAGAAATAAGGCTTCTCGTCCTCTTTCATTATATTTTTTATTCATTGTGATTTCTCTTTCCCTTTCTTTCTTCCTTTGTGCTTACTTGAGTTCATCAACAGATTTTCATGGCTATTCCTTTAGCTTGTTTCCAAATGGATAGCTTGCACACTAACTTAATCAATGTTAGTTGGATTAAACATAAGTATATTATGTTTTAAACTCTCATGTAATCCACCTATTTACTTTAAAACAAAGTTTCTTGTGTGCACAATGGAATGCCCAAAATTAAAGCCCTCTTCCTAACTCCTATGTATATTCCTGTACATGTTGTCCTTTCTCTTGCTTTAATGATTTCCAATTCATTATTATTATTTTGCATATGACCTAATAGATAGAACTATTTCTTTAATGCATTTATAAACTCAAACCAAGAAGAAATAATTTTTCCATAATGACTTAGATCCTCTTTTGTTATGCTCTCCCACCAAATTAAAGTTGTGCCTCCTAGGAGAAGAGTAGCTAGATGTATTTTTGAAGTATCATCACTAAAATTCTAAATTCAACAATAAACTTCAATTTGCTTAATCCAATTATCTAGTTTATCTACATCTAGTTCTCCATTATAGATTGGAAAATAAAATTTAACATCCAATTTTAACAAAGGTGAATTAGTTTGCACAGGTTGTTTCTTTTTAGAAGAGTTAGATGAAGAAGAAGAAGAAGAAGAAGAGGATGGAGAAGATGAAGAGGATGGGGATGGAGGCTCAAGAGGGTCATGACAACCTCCTACTCCTTTACCTTTGTCTTCCATTAATGAGGATTCAAGTTCCTCCTTCTTTCTATCCTTGCCTTCCTTTCTCTTCTTTCGTTCTTGTCTCTCCTAGAAATGAACTTCCACCATTGACTTCATCTCAAGAAAAGCTTGTTGAAAAGTTTTCTCATAAAGCTCTATAGGAATTTGTTCAGCTGCCATCTCTGATCATGGAAATATCCTTCATTTTCTGATCTCTAGATTGAATTCTTCCAGTGCACCTTCTCCTTGTTTCACTTTGAACCTAGTTAACATTCACTTCTGCAATTTCCTACAAAATGGGCTCTGATACCAATTTGATCTGTAATTAGATGTTTACAATTCAAAATGTATTTAACCTTAATGACAATTTATTCTTGATCCAGATAGGATTGTGTGACTATGTTGTTTAACTATTGAAATTACAAACTAGGTTCATTAACCTTTATAGAACATAAGGAAGTTAACTAATTACTATAATGTTGTAATTAGGACCTAAATGCTGAATTGAAAATACTAAAAAAGAAATCAAAGAGAATGTAAAAGATAGGAGATAGAAGGAGAATGAGACAAAAGATAGAAAGATCATATGGAAGTTGATAATAGAGTTCATCCAATCAGGACTGCGTCTTTGGGTCCGCTTCTCAATGTTGGACAAGTTTCATTAATGTCACCAAGCCCCTGAAGATGCCTTCTTACAATATTCAAGCTTCAAAACCTACACAAAACTCCTCACAATCTCACTTTTACAATTTTGGTGTATAATAACACCTTGTAATTCTTCTCCTCCAAAAATTCTCACAATGGAATTATTTCTCCAAGTAAACTTGATTAATTCTCAAGACAAAACTCTCCCCCTTTTATACAAAACAATTTACTCAATATGGCTAAAACCATATGATTTGAAAATCTCTCCCACATCTCCAGTTTACATTGATAAATCTATAAAATCCCCCTTTAATAACATGAAAATATCTTTAAAATCCTTCAAATCTCCCAAAAAGAAGCTCTTAAATTATATTATGTATTCGGGCTTTTAAATATTTGAAAGGTTAAATATTTAAATATGAGGGATTTGGCTTTATCATTGTCCTTAAATATATCTAGGCCCGTATTTTACTCATGCCCACACAATGGCATAGTTGTGAGGAGCACTTTTGGGAGTGGGGAGTTTGGGTGATCGACCCCCTACCCCATCCATTTTTAATATGCAATTTGCAAATTGTAAACAATAAAAAAACTGCTCTCAATATAAAATCAAGCACGGATGTTGTGGTGCAATGGCAGGAGTGAAAAGTGGGTGTTATGAGGTTGGTGGTTCAAGTCTCAACCCAACATTTTGAACAAACAAACAACATTGCAGCCAACAGGGATGCCACGTGGCACAATTTGTATTCGCACACATAGTGACATATGTCACATTGTGATTGGTCAATGCCATGCCCTTGATGTCTCATCATCCTATGGATGCCACATGTTCATGTCTGATGCTACCATGTCACCACTGCACTGCCACATGTCACTGGTACGACCTACCAACTTTTTAGCTATTTGACCAAAACTTCAGAATGTGATAATTTTCGCATATGAGGTTTGTTTTCAAAACCAAATATAGTTCCAGAATCAATGCAATGAGCACTGCAACTTGGTGTCATTTTTTCCTCATTTCAAGATGATCAATTTTCTACCTTTTTCTTGGCCACCTAATTCACTTGTTTGACTAGACCTTTGACTATGCATAACTTCTAGATATAGACTCCTTTTGAGCCCATTCAAGTTGCATCAAGATCGTGTCAGCGAGCTCTGCACTATGATGTTGGTTTCATGAGATTTTGAGACCAAAATTTTTAGGTTTTTTTGGATCCACCTAGATCAGATGAACTCAAGGCAAGCTGGGACTCGTTCCATCACCAAGATAGAACAAGTCAACACTGGGCCACCTTGTGAAGAAGGAAGAATCCTCTTACATCCTTCGCTACCAGAAGGACCACACCCCACCTCTTGTTTCATTGGAGGTGATGAACTCCCCACATATGAGACTAGAGGTGTAGAGGAAGAGAGGAAAGAACCACAACAGATACAACCAAGGCATTAACCATATCCATGGGCTTGAAGAAAGGCTAGAAATGAGGAATGAACATCAAAAAGGGTGGCTCCACTGAAGGAGCGATGAAAACCTATACCCTCTTTGGGTTAGGTGCATTCATACTCGCAACAGAAGCCGAGAGTAGTATAGGAAAAAGTTGAAGAGAAGCAAAAGGAAGGGAGGAAGAAGGCACTGCAGGAGGCCCTAAAGCAAGGGTGGTCATTTCTTCCTCCTTCCTTTGTGAGGCAGCCTGTTTAGCCAAGAGATCCTTTCACCGGTGCTTGTGCTTGTGTGCAAGGTGGTTTCTATGACTCTTTGAGTTGGACAATGTAGGTTGGGAAGGAACAGAAGGTTCTTGTTCAACCATGGGAACATCCACCATGGTCATTTTTGATGGAGGGATAGGTTCCTACATGATAGTAGGAGGAATGGGTTGAGGAGCAGCAAGAGGAGTCAACTCGAGAGCCTTAGTAGTGGGCCTCTTCTCGTTCAGTGCCTTAGGAGCAAGAGTGGTAGGAAGGCACAGAGGTTGAGATAAAGAAGACTCTCCCTAGGGGACCTTCTTCATGTTATACCAAATGTGTCTAGGATCCGTTGGCAGAATAGGAAGTTTGAAAGCATGACACTTAGGCTTTCACCAAGCGGGCACCATAGGATTCTCCTGCAAATGAGGAGTAGAATCTAACAGTACCATAGTAGAGCAAGAAGAAGCACTAGACTAACCAACAAAATGAGGGTCATGGATTGAATTCTATTTGAGAACCTTTCTTTCTACCATATAAGTAATACCATGGTCCAGGATATTCATTGGGGAGGTTTATGATCTTGAGCTTGGGTCTACACCAAGGAGGAATCATTAGACTCGGCAAATAGCCACTGGGCTAGCTCATCCAATACTCTTCCAAAGAAGGGGAGAGGATGACGTAGTCCACGAGGAGGTGGCCTTCTCTTTTCCTTTACAGGAAGGAGAGGGAGCCAGCGTGGAATTCTCCTTCCCTTTCTAGGAAGGGAGGGTAGTCAGTGCAGGCTTCTCCTTCTCTCGAGAAGAGGAAGTAACCGATTGTTCTATCACAAGAATGTTCAACCTCGGCTCCCCCTTTCCCCCAGTTTTATACTTTACATAATTCTTGTAAAGTAGGTCCGTTCTTAAAGGAAGTGGACCAATTGGGGAGGGCCAAAAGTGATCCATAGGATATCCACCATAGGACACCAAGGGATAGTATCCAATTGCATGCACTACATG
Organism: Sequoia sempervirens; assembly: GCA_007258455.2. Taxonomy (NCBI): domain Eukaryota; kingdom Viridiplantae; phylum Streptophyta; class Pinopsida; order Cupressales; family Cupressaceae; genus Sequoia; species Sequoia sempervirens. Next base: position 192,010,720 of record VDFB02086081.1, on the reverse strand, counting down.
CACAATACCTTCATAGGAGAATTTTAAACATTTGTGAATAACATAGGTGATTCCATTCATGAAGGTGAGCTAGGGTATGCCTTGCTTCAGCCTGAACATATTTGACTAGGGGATAATGTTGAAAATTGTGTCAACAACCCTAGGTCCAACTAGGACAAACAAATTTATTGAGCCATAAGGTTTAAGACACATACCATCATGTGTATGGATGGTAGATTTTGTTTCTTCATATTTTTCCTTTTGTAATGAATTTAATACTAATGTTTCCTTAGTGATAACATTCACGCAGCTCGCGAGGTCTATCAAGACTCTTGTCACAATGTTACCATTGACATGAGCGAGAATGTAGAGAGGTGAGGTTTTTTTGTTTAAGGGTAAATCTTATGATGTGAATGTAATTTCTAATGAACTAGGTGTGGGTGGAGTAGTAGAAGTCACCATGACCATATTGACATAGGCCTTGGGTGGGGTAAAAAAAATCAGCTAGATTGATAATCATGTTAGTAGAGTGTAACGATAATGGGTCTATGTATATCTGCAGTTCACTATTAGCTTTTGCCACTGATGTTTTAGAATTTTGTTTACTCCCATCGAGACGAATGGTACCATCCTCAATGCAGTCATGTATCTCATGATGCAATTGCATACAACATTCAGTATCATGTCCATTAACTTGATGGTACTAACAATAAGTACTCCCATCATACCAATTAGGGTAAGGTTCTTTAACATGCTTAGGACTTGGAAAGGTTATGATCTTATCCTTCAATAGCTTCTATAGGATGAAAGTATAAGATTCTGATAACTTTGTGAAATTTTGGTTACGTTTGAGGTCGTTGTCATTAGCAGTGGTTACCACATTCCCAATGGCCTTACCTTTCCCAGAGATTGATACAATGGACTTCCCCTCAAAATGAGAGCATGAGGAGGATCCCCTGAACTGAACAACCATCTATTGGCACTCTCATAAGGCTACACACAAGTGGGAGAAAGAAGGGTATTTCATAAGGGAAAATTTCTCTTGCCAAGGCCTTTGTAATTTCCTTATGAATACCTTCTAAAAATTAGAATCAGACAGCTAATACGAGATTTGTGAAAGGAGCACTTGGTAGTGCGCTATGAAATGAGTGGTTTTTTCATTATCTCCTTGTTTACACTGGATGAGATCCAAAAAGGTCATCTTCGGCCTGATTTTTGCTTGAAACTATATGAGGAATTGATTTAAAAGTTGGTCAAATGAGAAAATAGAGTTGTTAGGCAAGGAACAATACCACTTGAGTGATGTGTCCTTGAGAGATTGGGGAAATAGTTTAGCCATCAATGCATCATGATGGAAGAAATCTATGCACAGGGCATTAAAGGTGGACACATTTGTTTGTGGATCTCCCTTACTGCCATACTTCTTGAATTTAGGTATCTCCATTCCTTGGGGGAAGGGACTGTTTAAGATTTCCACTGACAATTGGCTATGTCAGAAGAAGGGCTTAAAGATAGGTTAGAAAAAGGCTTGGGAAAGATTTTCCAACTAGCCCTACATCTTATCCATGTTCTGAAGAACAATGTTTAGAATAGGGTCATCAGAAGATAGAGGGCCAGAGGAACCTCCTCCAAAGCCACTACCAAGGGCACCTCTAGAGCTGCCACTGGTGTGACTTCCACCAGAGCAGCTACCACCAATAGGGCCTCCATCAGAGCTGCCTCTGCCAGTACCACCTCCGCTACCGAATCCTCCACCACTACCAAAGCCTCCACTACTCATCCTGCCAAAGCCCCCACCACTAGAGGTGATAGGAGGGGTGAAGATAAAGCCCAAGGGGACCTTTTTTTCTTTGATAGTTTTAGGTTTCTTAGAGACATAAAGGATACTAATAGAAGGGACTACATCAACCATGTAAATGAATGTGGGAGGCATCGATACTCCTAATTTTCCGTAACATTCTTCAAAAGTGACTCCTTGTGTGAAGCTAGGGTTGTTCAAAGGAGCACATGATTTGGCGAGACCAAGGAGGCTAGTAATAAGTTCTATGCCTATTCAATCTTTACTCATCATATGCTTCAACTCACTAACAACCTGAGTGGCTCTAGCCATCTTCAAATTTCTTTCCAAGTGATTCTCTAAGTTTCCCAATCCTTTAGTGAGGGCAGTAAGGTATTCTATAAGGATTTGAATGGCCGCATACTCATCCACTGATGATGGCATAGGAGAGGCAGGGGGAGTGGGAACGTGATCTATTTTGTCAACAAATCCCATTTCGTTCCTCGACAACTGCTCCTGTGCAGCCACACTAATGGCGGGAGCAAAGAAAAGGCTCATAGAGAGACCAATCAAGACCTTCATCCTTTCCATCAGGAGGTGTCATATACTTCTCCTAATGATATACTAGAAGTTGTAGACTAGGTTGTGATTCTCATAAACCTTCACAACACTTAGGAACACAACAATCACAAATTACACGAGGGAGGTCTCAACACCAACAGATGAATAGACATTGGTTCATGTTAGTTGATCAAAAATGTAAGAGAGGGGGATCACCATGTGCAAGGCCCTAGGTCATGGAGGATCAAGATATGGAAGTTTTCCCTAACTTACCTCAGCTAAAAGGGGCATTAGGATATGCAGGACAAGAATGATGAGGACTATGAGGTCCTTCAACCACTCTACAAACCTAAATTGTAAGACGGGGCTAGGTGAGCTAGTTTTTAGCTTCAACACTATGCCTAAAGAAGCTCTCTTCCTGAGGACAAAAGTGTGATCCTTGGATGACAACACAGTGCACTGGCATCTCTAAAGTGTGTTGGCGTTCGTACGACTAGACAACAACAGAGACAAGGTCAAACCTAAGAAAATGACTAATGGCCCAACTAACTACTACTAAAGGGCCAAAATAACGTAACTAAATAAAATAAATACTCCCTAATGTCATAAAGCAAAAATACAAGAGTAAATGTGGCAAGAAGGATCTCACAAAGAAACTCATTCGCTAGCTAGCTCCTTGAAAGCACATTCACCTACACACATGATGGAGAGGAAAATGTTGGGTGGCTATATAGGGGCCTGCCTCAGTCAGACCACCATGTAGGTGTTTCCACCTCCATGGACAATCGAGAAAGTAAGATAAAGAGAACAATGTAATAAAGATCACAAAAGCACTACAAAACAGTAAAGTGCTAACTCAACCAAGTGATAGAAGGAAAGAAAGGGAAGCTTTCCACCTCCACCAAGAGCACTCAAGGATGCTTGGGGGAGAAAATGAGAGTACTTGAGCCTTTTTTTCAATCATGTTTCATTCCCAACTTGTTCTACCAAAGTGATGGAGTGTTGTGTTTGACACAATCGAGAGCTTGTATGCTTGGAGTGAGTGAAAGTGAGCTTGTGAAGTGATAGAATGAGTGCTTGAAGTTGTGAAGAAGCTAGAATGCATGTTGAAGGAATGAATTTGAAGAAGGAATGAAAGAAATGACCATATTTAGGTCGGTTGGATGGAGGGGGCATTACAACTTGACTCCCAATGAGAAGTGTAACTCCTCTACACGTTCAGCCATAGGAATCTTCCAGGGGTGTAAGTATGCTGCACAAACATTTGTGCGCTGCGTGGGAATCCTCGATAGAAATTCCCTCCACTGACACTCAAAACAGGCACCAAGTGTGCTAAAAGAAGTGGGCTTAGTTGGAATTAAGCCTCTGAACTTGGTTTTCTAAGGTGGATAAAGGAAAAAAGGGGATTTGCACATGGGGTGCAAATTTACTCCTATACACATACTAGCAAGAATCAATATGGATTGTGGAAATGTGATATCATTAATGCAATATTCTCCTATGTATCTAATAGTAGAAATCACTTTCAGATCTATGTGTTCAAATTCCAAGATATTCCCAAAGAAATTAAGCCAATTCCAAGGAACCAAGCTCTGGTACCAATTGGTGAACACCTAGAATACTGAGAGGGGAAGTGAATCAATAGTCTATTAAAGCATCCAATTATTAACCATCCAATTTTCAAAGCATAATTAGCAATTATAAGGAATGAAAGTATGAACAATCCATAATTCACACAACATGTGAACACCAAGATTTTTACATGGAAAACCCAAGGTGTGAAAAAACATGGTGAAGATTAACTCACAATATGTTATAACTAGTTATAAGATATTATAGAAAGGCTCACTGCCAGGAGGACTCACTATCCAAGTGAACTCATTGTTCATAGAGAAAAGAAAGATACAAAGAGGTTGCTTCTCAGCTAGAATTTGAACTGAGAAAAGTGCATCTAACATATGCTAGATTTAGTTCATTTGAAGTTCATAACACACTTTGATCAACTCAAACTACAAGTCTTTGCCCTCCTCTATATTCAAACACCTTTTCTCAACACTAAAAATTCATTCACATAGTCACATCATTGCTTGCATTGGATTATGTATATATTAAATTATTCTCTTCTTCAACTCAAATCAACCTTGTATATATATTAAACTCCATCACAAACATCAATTATGTCTACCTAATTACATGTAGCCTAAAATTATACAAAGCTTACTTTGTCGGCACCAAATTTAAACTAAAATTTCCTTCGCACAAAAAACAAAATGAATATAGGTTGGAATATACCTAAAATAACTCCCTTTTCCATTCATAACACATTTAATCTACATAACTCTTTGCATACCTTAAGTCGACCAAGCATTGAACCAAAAAGTAAAATACTCCAACTAATTATCACCATAGGATATGTGGACCACAAAATATCATGCCAACTAGAAAATAAAATATGTTGACACTTGTAAAAATTCTCTCAAAACAACAGTGACTAGCTCAAATCTACAGAGGAATTTAGACTAGTTAGGTAATAGATAGTACACAGAAAAATGTGTAGACAATGTCTGTCGAACTTCTATTACTTGCAAATTTTGAACCACTTATCCAAAACAACTAAAAGTTTGAAATAATATGCCAATGACTTCCATGAACAACATACTAGAACCACATAAGTAGATCTAACAAGGCAAACAAATACAAACCAAAATATCAGAGGGCACTATGTATTGATGTTGTTGGTGTAAACACTTATCCAAAAACCCTTTTGCAAAATAAAAAATCCTTCATAGTATTTTTATGTTCATATAGTGTTGACATCAATGAAAACTCATTAATGAAAAATAATTAGTGACAACCTTCTTCATTCTTTCAGCAATATGTTGGATCTCCTCAGACCTAGAGTAGCTTTCGAAAGGGAAGATTTGATAGTAGAAACTTTCACAAAGGTTATCTTATATGGTCTTTGAAGATGTTCTGAAAATTTTGTGAAGCTCCTCTCTATCTTTTATTTTAGAATACCACAAAGCATCTATCTCATTAAGAACCTATTCCACCTTTTTATTGGCTTCCTCTCTCTCCTTTTGGTAGATCTCATCCACAATTTCTTTATATGTGCCAAATATTTTTTACTTTGGGATGCTTAGGTTTTGATAGAATATTATCAACATAACCTTGTACAAATTCTTCCTCAAATTCATAAGTTAGCTCAAAAATCCATGAAGTCCTTTGCTCCACAACTTCCATAAAACAATGATCTGTGTTTACCATGAAAAAGATATTTCCTTTTCATACTTCCAAACCAAACTGGAAGGTATCCTATATCACCCCTACAACTCTGTTTGTATATTCTTTAAGCAACCCCAATACATGGTAATAAATGATTGTTCATCATGAAAACTATCCATATGCTTCTTGATTTTTGTAGCTACCAAAGTGAATTTATCCCAAAAATTTCCTTTGAATCTTGATAATACATTTAGGAAGAGAAAAGTAAGACATATATTCAAAGAACCAAACCTAAATTTGTACTTTGTTTTATTTGTTCTTTTCAAGTTCTCCATCAACTATTCTCTCAACATATTGCATAGGTCAATATTGTCATTTTCCTATACCATTTGATATTTGGTGTGAATTGTTGTGGTGGTGGGAAACCATTCCTTGTTTATGAAATAGATTTTGTATGCAATACCCATCAATGCATACTAGACACCAGGATCAATTATATCCTTTACTATTAGTGTTCTCTTATCAATCTTAGCACCCCTCTACAATTTTTAACACTAGAAATTGGTTTGAAGTGCAAAGACCAATAATTGCACTAATTTCATCCTTTGAGATCAAGTAGGGTTTGTATAACCAAATAAAATCATCATGAAAAAAGCTCAAGATGATTCTTACCCATTCCTCACTTTTACAAAAGTCTGGAAAGTCTTAATAGATGTCCAACCCTTTTGTAGTAATGTTCCCATACTTTGGCTTGTATCCTCCATTCTCATTTAGTAGCTCATGCCAAACCATTCAAATGAAGAGGTGCATTTAATTCATTCAATTGAGCATGGATGCAAATTCCTATGTCTTCATCATACACAACACCCACTAGAACTTTTAAAAATGTGCCATATTTTTCTACCTCCATTGCTTTGAATCGAAATTTATTGTATTCGGGTCTTGGCTTTTCATTAACATTGATGAAAATTGGTGTAGCCATGATACCACTTTTAGAAACTATGGTTTTACAAGAAAAACTAGAAAAATACTTGTAAAAACTACTGTTAGGGTTTTCTCACAACTCACAATGAGTCTTGTTCTCTTCCTCCTTAGCACTTGCATACACCTTCAATATCTTCAAATGAGATTAATTTTGTTCAAATAGGAAATAAATATGCCTCACACAAACCCTAGTTTTTTTGCAATAAATGCCCTTATTTTCTTTTAACACTTAGCATCTTTTTACCATTTGAGATATGATAAAGATCCATGATCCTTCAAAAATATTTTGTAGAAGGTGTATTTTCTTTGAAATCATTACTAAATAAATTCATATTACTATTTATCATTATACTAAAGACTTCAACATCTCATGCATATTAGGGGTTTGTTAGGATCTGCAATTGCAACTCCCCCTCAGTAAATACTATGTCTCAACTTACCAAAGAACACATCTGCACCATGTTGAGGCACAAATTCATTCTTTACTTCACCTTCTTCCTTCTTCCAAAATTTTTTCATCTCCTTTTGCTAATTAGAGACCAAAATGAGAGATATTATATTCTTCCCCTTGCATAATCTTTCAATGTGTCCTAGTTTATTACAATTGTAGTAGATGATACTAGCTTGTGAATAAAAATTGCTTCTTCTAACATTAGATCTACAATCAACAACCCTATGACCAAACTTGTTGCATGTGTAACAGTAACCATAGAAGGATTTAGAGATCATAGAATTAAATTTTCTTCAATTTACTTTTTCATTCATCACCCTTGTGACCAAATTTATTGCAAGCATAACATTGACCATGAAATGATTGATTATTCATAG
>VDFB02086081.1:191966257-192003266 GCA_007258455.2 Sequoia sempervirens | reverse complement strand
ATAAACCTAGTAGTTTATAAAATACATTCAATTTGCTACAAATTATATTATTACATATTTTTGAAATAATATAGATAACTTATTCAAATTTTTACGTCAAGTTTCCTAACTCTGATTTTTTTGAATTTTTTGCCACTTAAGGGCCCATTTTTTCCATGATGATCCTGCACATAGCCCACCCTTGTTGTGATTAACTTAGATGAAGATGATGATGAGATTACTAAAATTGATGAGGAAGTGCATAGTGAATTGAATACATTTTTTTCCTCTTCCATGAGCTTAAATGACAATTCTCCTAAGAAGAGTGTTGAACTTGGTGATGGATCTAGTTTGGCACTTGCTATTGTCCCTTTGGCTAGTTTTCCACCTTTGGTATATAATGAATATGATTGGGATATAGATGACCTACTTTAGGGTGACCATCATGTGCCTTACTAGTCATTTGCATTATTTCTTTTTCTTTTTGTGTGATTGCATGTGTGTATTGTGATCCCCGTAATGTTCTATTTGGTGTATCTCTCTCTCTCTCTCTCTCTTTGTGAAATTCCTCCATCTTTACCTTCATTCTTCTATAGGTTGTAAATATTTTTATCTTTTTCCTTTATTTCTTTATCTTTTTCATGTGTCTTGTGTTTTCCTTTTGGGGATGATGCAAGGCATCGAGACATTCATGTCTCTTCCATGTTGACCTACAAATTTTTCTATCTCCTTTCTTTGTTTTGTGTTTTCCTTTTGGGGATGTTGCAAGGTGTCGAGACATTCATGTCTCTTCCATGTTGACCAAAAATATTTTCTTTTATCTTTTCATTTGTTTTGTGTTTTCCTTTTGGGGATGATGCAAGGCATTGAGACATTTGGGTCTCTTCCATTTTGAACAGAAAGGATTTTTATTTGTTTTCACTCTCTATGTGTATTTGGGGAATGATGATAATTCTAAGCTCTCTTAAAAACATTGTAGCAAGAACATACTAACCCCAAATCGATAGATCCCTTATGTGTTTGAATTTTCATTTTTGGGGGCAACTCCTTTTTATTTTTCATGATGTAGCTTTATTTGGAAACATATGACTTTACATAGGGCTTTCCAAGTTATCTCTCATTGTTTTCATTTATCATTTGATACTTTAAAGTAATTGCTCACAGTATGGTGTTTAGAAATTTCTTTAAAGTGGGAGTATGCATTGGCATTATTCTTTTGAATTTTTTTCCTTTACACAGTCCATGGTGCAGTATTTTGACTTGATGCAATGCGTCTTTCGCTTTGTGGATGACATTGGGTGTGATATCCTTCAAAATCATGATCTATCTTATCATGTCATATTCCTCATAGTGGCTTGATGTGACACACTACATCCCCTAAGTTGTGAATCTTCTATTCTTTGATTGGTCCTCTCTTGGAGACATTAGGAAAAATTTTCACTAAGTTAAGACCTCACATGAATTAAACAAGACTCCTTTGAATGCTCCTTATCATTGCATTTGCATTTTCAGTTATATGATTACCTTGCATAACATAGCTTGCATTCCTGTAGATCCATCTTTTTTGTTCATGAGCTCCAAGCATACAAAGTTTTTCTTGTCTCATGAAGCTTGAAAATCATATTTGTGTGGCACCTTATCAAAGTTATTAGGAGGTATAACTTCGGTATTTTTTCTACAGGAAGCCGAATGAGGGCATGAATTTCCCTTAGCCACTCTTGTTTGTGTGAGAGTGCATATCGACCATGTGTGTATGTGTCTCACCTTCTTGGATTTCTCACCCAATGGACAACCTAGAGTTTTGTTGCCTCAGAGTGAGCATACATTTGTGTACAAGTAGCCTAGATTTGATCCAGGTCGTGTTGGACAAACAATCAAAGCTTGATTCAACCCTTTTGTTATTTTTTTCTTTCTCTTCTCTCATATGTCTTTGGCATTGTATGCTTGTGCCTTGTTGTTTCTATTTATAACATTTTCATGAGTGTTCTTTTGTGCCTATGTTGGTTTTCCATAAGACCTTAGTCCTAGGGGCTTGTGCAACCCTCTTGGTCATATCCATCATATCTTACTAATAGTTGTGCATTTGGACACCTCCTAATGTGTGTTGGTCTAATTTAGTGTGAGTTGGAAGCAATTTCATCCTCTCACTAAAGTGGGGGCTAGATGTAATGATAGAAAAGGCCCCCTAACATGGCCTTGATTTAGTGTCGCAATGTCTCTAACATATTCACACTAGGTATTGGGCCCTTGTGAACTAAATGAGCTTATTGGTACCTTATTTGGAGTGTTGTAAATTGTTGTAACACACTTTCACACTTTTCTAGGGCTTTATTTAATAATTGGGCTACTTTATGCCTTAATTGGCCTTATTTTGCATCCACAAGCCTCATTTAATGCATATTTTCAATAATCCCAACACAAATCAACATCCCATCATAATTTAGGTGTTTTAGTTTTTGTGGCCTATATTTAGTGATTTGGGACTCATTCACCACCTTGGGCGTATGATTCCTACCTAGGTTTTTGGGTCTCAAACTTGATTTCACACCTTTCTAAGCATTTTTTAAAATGGTCCCATAAATTATGCCTAATGGGACCCATTCACTACCTTGGGTGAATGAGTCTAGTGTGGCCCAAAATTCAAATTAATTCAAATTTTTAGCAGGATTTTATCCTCCTATATCTAATGTCAGCTTGTAGTGTTGTAATTTTAGGAATTCATACATAATTAAGTATAAATACAAGGTTATTTTACTCATTTTCACCTAAGACTTTTATGAAATCATTCAACCCAAGCATTCAAGTATTCATCCATATAGAAATTTTGAGCTAACAAGAGCATTCAAGGGTAGATTATCTAGAATTTTAGAGCATTATTCAAGCATCAAGCATCATGTCAAAGTCATCATGCATCATGTTTGTTTTTTAGCTAACAATTGTGATGTAGGGTTTTATGCTTCAAGCAAGTGTTCAACTCAAGATCTATCACATTCAAGAAAGATTCAAGGTCTACATCCATTGGAGCCATCTCATACATGTTTGAAACACTTCATTTCTAGGATTTGGTGAGTTACAACATCATATTTTGTTCATTCATCATTCTCCATTCCTATTTCATATTATTTCAAGGTTTGATTACCAAAATGGGGTTTGACCAAGGCAAACCCCTTTCCACTAACAAAACAACATTTTTCCTTCTCTTTAGTGTGTGATTTTCAGGTTTATATTTAAGACACATTGAGGAGCAAGTTTGGAGAAAGTTATCAATGTGCCTAAAGTTGCAAAAGTTGTCACCTTACATTGAAGATACTTGGAGAACTTCTACAACTTACAAATTAGGTTTTCAAATTCAGAAATCAGTAGGGAAGCACAAAGTAGACCTTGAAGCTTCAAAAAATCCTAACTAGAACGATTAGCCACTTTTGGCATATGAGTCCTAGTTTAGGTCAAATTTAGATCTTTATAGATTCAAATATGCATTTTTCAAATTCATGTTTCTGCACAGAAATCCAGATCTGGGACTGATTCACCTAGCTTGGCATATGAGTCCCAGTTAGCATTAAGGTTAGAATTTATAGCATTTCAAAGCCTCATCTAGTCATCATCAGATTTCTAGGTGCACACATTTCATATTGTAGCATCTTACTCTATTATACATGCGTTTCTAGGTCATTTAATTAAAGTTTTACATTAAATTAGGGTTAAACATTAGATCTTGCATTTCATTTATTTCTCCAAGCCCTAGATTGGTGGTGAACCCCTCATTAGTTTACAATAAACCCCTAAGACAACCCTATTGCAAGGTCTCTTTCTCCTTTTCTTTGAGATCTCTAGGGTTATCCTCGAATGAAATTAGAAAGTGGGTGTGCTCTATATTCAAAATCATACGAAAGCATCCTAACCCATTTTTGTTTCATTTCATCATCTTTTAATGACATCTATTATTTTTTCAATAAATTTGGACATAGAGAAGTGGAATGTAGAAGAAAAATAAATTAGAATGTTCCATCCTTTACTAGTCAATGCTTTACATGCAAGAGATTTGGGCATAGAGAAAATGAATGTAGAAGTCAAATGATGAATGAATACAATAGTGGTAGAATGATTCAATATTTCAATGGTTACTAGTATACATGCTATGGATTTGGAAACAAATCTAATTAATGCAAATTAAAAATGAATGAAAGAAATAATTCTCAAAGAGATATCATATGCAACAGTTGTAATAGACCTAGACATATTGCTAGATTTTGTAGAAGCAAAAATTCAAGGATAATCGAGCAAAGAGAAATGAACCAGTTAAAAATATTGATCTGACTGAAATAAAGAAGGGAGTGGAAAATATTTGGAGAAATAAAGAATAACATGAGAACAAGGAAGAATCAAAGACTACAAATGAATCTCTACCATCCATCGATGTAGATAATTCCTTCGAGAATTGAACCTAGGCACTGGCTTAGGGGGAGCAAAAACAAAATATCACATAACCCCCTGTCGATATGAAGTGTAATGGCTTGGCATGAAGCTATGATTTTGAGATGGAAAAAATAGAGCTTTCGAACAAGAATCCAAAAGAAAATATACAAATACAAATATTTGCAAAGCGATTTAAGGTTTGTTGTTACACAGAGAAGGTTTTACAAGCTTTATTGTATGATGAATTAAATGCAAATTTAGGGCAGAATTGAAGGGATTGTATGCCTATCATTTATTGATTTTATTCACCTTTATGCAAGTAGTGCAAATTGAAGCGATATCAAGAGTTTGAAGGTGATATCAGAAGCAGAGTATCTGAACCCTAACTTTGGTTGAGCAAGAAAAAGGTATTTACCATTTTCCAAAGCTAAAATAGAATTTGTTTTTCAAAGATTTTGAATTTAGTAGAGATGGAAACACTAAAAGTGGTAAATGTCAGCAAGAAAACTCAACCTAAATTCAAGAAATATCCCATGAAAGTATTTGAGAATGACCCGCTTGGTGCATTTTTGAGTATTTCATATAGGGTTTTGTCTTTTGAGGATGTTAGGGCATACATCCATAGGAATATGGAATAATACAACCATACAAAACTCACAGACCTGTGAACATGATAACTTACTAGAGATAATTTTGACATCAAACCTGATTATGAAAACCTAGTAAAGAAGAAAGTGGATGTCTGGCAGATGTTTCCATGCTTCATCTATGAAGATGATCTTAAGTATGTGAGAATAGAATTAAGTAGAGCGCATGATAAATTATTATGGAATCATATTCATGCATTGAAAACTAAGGAGTTTGTAGACACCTAGAATGTGACCTTACCCATCCACACCTTATTTTAGCCTATACTAACCTATTAATTAAATAAATACTTGTTATTTATTTAATTAATTTCTCATTTACGTTTATCCACCACCTTTAATTAAATAAATCCACATTTATTTAATTAAAACTAACCATTTACCTATATTCCTCTAAATCCCCTAACCTTGCTTAAGTTAATTAATCCTTGATTAATTAACTTCATCCCCATCCTAATCATCATTATCTCATTCTCCAACTTTTGACTCCACCTAAGTTAATAAACCCTTTTTTTATTAACTCAACCTATCCTCATTAATCAATTAATCTTGATTAATTTATCTAACCCTCATCCATAATCATCATTATGATTATTTCCTAATTTTAAATTCCTACATCTTACCTACCCCCACTAACCTCTTACATAAGCCACCCTATGAGCTACCCTACCTCTTACACAAATTTGATGCCTCTCTTCCCAATGTGTGCTCACACATGTGTGAGCACACCTACCATTTTACCCCTTTCCATCTTGTGACACTTGTCACAAGGCTAATCCATCCTCATACTTGATCCAAACCTCACCTTCACAATCAATCTCAACCCTCCATTAGCCATTCAATCCTAGCCAATGATCCCTCCCACCAAATTTCTATATAATGAGGCATTGACTCTCATTTATCATAACACACATTCTCCATATCCATATGCTACTCAAATATCCATCAAATCCATCTCCATCCTACCATCATGCTAAATTTGTAAGAAAACACATCCCTTATCAACATTAGAGCAAATATGCAAGAATGGGTTCTTCTTGTGAGCTTAATCCATGCAAAAGAAGGAGCTATGAAGGTATAAATTATTTACGTTTATTTAATTATGCATTTTATATCATTTACCTTCATATTCATCTTTCCCATCTTCAGTTTGGCACTCTCGGTGGTTTCCCACCCCATTTTTCTAACATTTCATCAATTTTTTGTTTGTTTTGAAGCTCCAAGTGTTGTTTTTTCAGGAAAATACTACAAAGTGGCACCTAAGTGCAGAATTTTTCTGCCTAAGTAAAGACTTGTGGCACCTAAGAACAAACTTGTAGTGCCTAGGTTCAAATTTGTGGCGCCTGTGTAACCCAAAACTGTGCCTTTGTTTTTTGACACTTCTTTCATCATTCTTACCCAGTTCTAGGGATTCTTTGGCTTCTAACATAATTTTTTATAGGTCTTCATTATCCTGACACTTGATTTTGTAGCTTTATCCATCATTTGCATGCTTAAACTTGGTGTTTTTAAAGTTCTGTGAAACTAGGTTGTCATACAAGCACTTTAGGTCACCTAGTTTCTTCTTCATTTTCAGCTCATTTTCGTTGAATTTGGGGGCATATTTTGGTTATATATACATTTTTTTAGGTCCCCCACATGTTCATCTATCCGTTTCCCCATCTAGGTTGGTCCAAAGCCTCATTTTCTATCCTCCAAGAGTCATTTTTTGGCACTTTCTATAAAATGGCGCCTAAGTGCAAAATTATGGTGCCTCTGTTCAAAATTGTTGTGGCTCTATTTTAGAGGACATATTTTGAGGTTTATTAGGTGTTTTTGGCATTAAATCTTTCATTTTTAAGTCATTATGTATGCATTTTCAGGTTGTTTTCTCAACTAGGTATTTGACAAAAATCAAATTTTCACCCTTAGAAGCTATCTTTTTGGCCCATTTTGCAAAAAACATGCCTCTATTCATAGAATGGTATCTTTATTTTAACATAGGCATAGCTTTGTTTGCAAAACTATGCCCAGGTTTTAGAATACATTTTTATGTCTTCTTTCAGTAGTTCTTTGCATCTAATCTCTATTTTTGGACACTAATGCATGTTGTAAGTCTCTAATGCTCATCTAAGGCACAAATCATCACATATCTATGCTTATTTCATGCTAAAAATCATTTTATGTGATCATCTTATCATCTAATCACTTGTTTTGTAGCTTGAAATTGGTTATCAAAGGAAAAATCATCAAACTACTAACATTTTCTTGCAGATTCATTTGTCTAAGGATTTTTTTTTCCACTAATCTAGGAACATTTCATTTCTTAAGGCTAATGCACTCTTGTTTAATGTTTCTTTGAGTGAATGGTGTGTATGCTCTCCTCTCATACCTAGTGTGATCTTGAGGATCAAAAACACCACTTACTCTTTTTATTTCTCTTTTTATCCCAAGGAATCCAACGTATGTATGCTCTCCCCTCATGCTTCATGTGATATTGGGGATCAAAAACACTTGGATCATTACTTTTAGGGTGCCTATCTAGGGATTTCATCACTCTAGGGGATGAATCCAACTCTTGTGTTACAATGGAGTATAAAGAGCAGGGTGTGAATCAAAATATGTGCCTCTTGGAAGTGGAATTTTATCAATCGAGCTAAGCCTCCAAGAAATTTAGACCTTGGAGAAGTGAAGGTGGAGAGTGGGTTACCCTCTCCTCCTGGATATTTGACATTGTTCCCTTTCATCTATGAATTTGGGCCTCACATAGCCTTGAGGTATATAGAGGACTCCCTAGCAACCTTGTGTATCCTAGATTAAGACCTTTCGATCATAGGTTAGTGTGGTGCAAGGGATACAAATCATACCTTGAAGCTACTCACCACATATTCCCTTAGGTTGAGATATAAATCCTTATGGAGAACTATGATAGTTCCCAAGGAGTGAGAGAAGGTGAGCTTGTGGCATCCATTGACGAACCTGCACCACTAGATCTATAGATATCCACCTTCATGAGAAAGGGTGCCCCAAAGAACCACCTGAGTATCAAGGAGTATTAACCCAACCTTTATTGGGTGATGAGCCCACATTAATCTATAATCTCACTTGAATAATTTAGGATTGTGCAAGTGCTTAAAGTGGTTGTGATATAACAAGTGGAAAACAAATCAACCAAGGGGTTGAGGATTGAACATACACTACAAAAATCCATCAAATTTTTCACTTTTTTTGTTGGTGTGCTTTCAATTCCATCTCCTATTCAAGCAAGAAAAACATTCACCCTATCCCAACAACTTCTTCCCAACCATCCTTCACATCTTAATCATACCATCTTTTCCATTCTAATCCACTATT
Organism: Sequoia sempervirens; assembly: GCA_007258455.2. Classification (NCBI taxonomy): domain Eukaryota; kingdom Viridiplantae; phylum Streptophyta; class Pinopsida; order Cupressales; family Cupressaceae; genus Sequoia; species Sequoia sempervirens. The sequence continues at coordinate 191,994,891 of VDFB02086081.1, read as the reverse complement.
TTCATCCTAATCACTCCCCATCTCATCATAACCATCCCCTATTACCCTAAACATACATTTTCATCCCATTCCCCCTTCTTCTTAATCACCTTATCCTAATCATCCTCTACAATCATTCTAATCATCCATCTTGTCCAAATCATCCCATAATCTATTGCCAATCCATCCTTAATCCTCCATTTAGGACCCTAAGACTAATTTTCCTAATCCATTTGAGGTCCCAATCATTATCCTAATTATCCTGCATAATCCCTATCCACTTTCATTATTAATCTTGGTCCTAATATCCCCTACCCTCCATCATCCATAATCCTCAACCTCCATCATCATCCTTAATACACATCCCCCATTATCATCCTTAATCCCCATCCCTCATCATCATTTTAATCCAATCCCCCTTTCCAACCAAATCCCAATCTAATCCATCTATCCTCATCCAAATTCAATCAACCATTATCCATTTATCTTCTCAATCAAGCATCCAAATCCAATCCTTAATAAAAAAAAACATCACTTGAATATTAAAATTTGGTTAAGGATTTAATTTCCTTCAAACATCATATCTTTCCATCATTATCTAAATCATTCATCTAAGGATCCTATCCTTAATCCACTATCATCCATCTCAAATCCAATCTCCCAATCAAAAATCAAGGCCTTAGTTTGATTTCATCTTTAATCCAAACTTGCCTAAGAACATTAGCCTTTTTTAAGTATAGATATCAAATCCAATCAATCCCTACTTAAGAAATTTTCCTATCTTAACTAAAAATAAAATCCAATTAACTCTTGCTTAGGAATATTAACCTATCATAAGTACAGAGAATCAAACTTAATCAAATCAAATCATCTTAAGGTCTTGACATTTGATCCCAAGTCTAATCCCATCCTCCATATTCATCTTCATATTTTATTCTTCTAATCACCCATCTTGTCTTAATCATCCCCTAACATATATCCAATCCATCCTTAATCCATCCTTATCCAAAATCAATCCTAAACTTTACTCTTCCAATAAATACCCAACCATGTCTAACCATCTAACCTACCCTCCATCCAACCTAATCTATTCTAATTCACCTTCATCCATTCCAACCCAAACCAATATCATGCACCCATATCCTAATCCCTATGGTGATAGTGAGAATATTTTGGATCACCTTGAATCCATTAGACACAAATCTCCAATCCTTCACCAATCACCCATACAAAGTCCCCCTCAAATCTCATCCACATCACCCATATCATCCTCATATGATTCCATCACAAACTATTTCCTCACCCACTAATTTAATAATGATAAGGATTTAATGCTTAGATATCTCCTTGGAATTGGTGCTAAAATTCCATCCTCCCAACTTTATTCCAATCCCAACTCATCCCATATTCCTTATCCTTCCCCTTCCTTTGACAAGGGATACCAAGCCTTTAGCCAAAATTCTCGATCCCAAACCCCATCTCCACATCCTTTTCAAATTCCTCATCATCATAATCCATTTACCAATTAATGGAAAATCCCACCCCTTATTCCACTTGTTCATCTCCCAAATCCTTGCAATCCACATTACCTCAATCCTACCAATAAAATTCATCCCATGTCCCTCATAATAGATTCCTCTAAAGACTATTTGCAAAGGTACTTAATTCCCCATGCAAAAAAAAAGTTGTGCAACCTTCCCATGTCATGCATCCACCTTCATCACCTCCACATAAAGATAAATCCCAATCCCCTAAGTCTCATGAATCCTCTAATACTCCATCCATCCAAGTTGAAGCACCTTTCCAACCTTCCTCCCCCATCAAACCATCCACATCAAATGATCTATGTCAATCCCACAATCCAAAGAATGCTAACATAGATTCCCCTCTATATAAAGATCAAGGAACCCCTTATCCTCCATCATATGATCCCATTCCATCTCATGATCCCATTTCCAATCAAGAACAACATATCCCTCCTATCCTATCCAATGATCCCTTTCCATCTCAAGAACCAAATACCCCTTCCACTCCATTACATGGTCCCTCTCTAAATCAAAATCAAAGTACACCTTCCACTTCATCTAATGATCATATCCCCTCTCATGATCCAAACACCCATCCCACTCCATATCATGATAGCCTTCCACCTTATAACCAAGAGCACACTATACCATCTACCCCATCCCATGATCCTATCCCAAGTCAAAATCAAAGCATCCCTTCATCTTCATGTCATGACCCCATCACCCCTATCCAAGCTACCCATGAAGCCCCTACTTATCAATTGAGTTCCTCCATGTTCATCCATGCTGGTCTACTCCAAGAGACCATCATTCCTCCTGTATCATATCCCCCTCAAAATGGAATCACATAATGCTTCCAAAATAATAAGTATCCCAATGGCAAAAAGTTTTTTCAAGCTATGCATTATCAAGGAAAAGGGTTAGGCCTTCATGAGAAAGGAATCTTAGAATCCATTAATATCAAAGAAAATACAAGATATCATTGTCTTGGATGTCAAGCTCTATATGATGGTGCTCCTACCACCCATCTGAACCAACAATTTTGTGGTTGGCTATAGACTAATCTTGCACTCTTAGGATCTTTACCTAAAAGGAGAGAGATAAAACCCCAGAATTGAAGTGGTTCACTCAAATAGAAGATTGTATGATATGATTATGACTAAATATAATGTTGTAAATGAAATTAAGTAATGAAATTGATTGACTATTGGTGCAAAACCTATGGAATATGCAATGTTTGAAAACACAATATGATATTCAAGAATGAACTAAAACATCAACAAATGCAAAAAAAATTGAAATAAGGCTAAACAAATTGCACCTGGGAAATGAATGTTGAATATGGAATGATCTGAATGTTGGAAGAAATCAGTCAAAATCACAAGTGGGACTCATTCACCATTGATGGCGAATCAGTCCTGCTACTAGAAAAAACTCTTGAAAACTAGTTTCCAGTTGTCAAGAATTGGAATCTGACAGAATCTACATTTTCAGCCTTAAGGTGGGACTCATTCACCACTTATGCTGAATTAGTCCTCTCCCAAAATTCTGTGAAATCAAATGTCAATTCTGTAGCTCTAGATCTACACTTGTCCTCTTGTCGAGCTAATGAAGTCAAATTTGTAGAAAATAGACTATAGGTTGTCTCCAAGCTTGAAATAGGGTTTAGTTGACTTGAAACACTTTTTTGACTTCTTGACCACCTTTCAACACCTAATTACCTAATAAATCTACATACAAAAAGTCTACAACGTTGTTGAAGAAATATGAAGTTATGTCAATGGCTGCTCCAAGATGATTGATTGAATAATGCAAAGTGCTTGAATGCTAATTGATGAATGTAAGTGAACTTGATGATTGGGAGATGTAAAATGAGGAGAAAAACACTTATTTATACACTCTTGTGCCCTAATAACCCAATAATACCTCATCATAGGCCGACAAGGTAATTTTGAATAAAAACCCGAAAGAAAATTTGAATTATTTTGAATTGTGAGCCAAGAGGGACTCATTCGCCACCCATGGAAAATGGGTCCCACCTTGAGCTTGTAAGTGGGTGTTGGGAATTAAGTCACTTTTACTATTTTTGTCGGGTTTACATTAAAAAATACACTTAAGTAAGTCTTGTGAGTGCATAAAGGGGTCAAATAAAGCATAAGAAAGGTGTAAATAGTAAAATTAATCCTAGAAAAGCATGAAATCTTGTTACAAGACTTTACAACACTTTAAAATATGACTTAATAAGTGTTGAAAAGAGTTTAGAAAAGTGTAGAAATGTGTTACAACATGTCACAACACCTTCACAAGATGCCACAATTTCAATATTTAGGACCTAATTTGAATGTAGAAGTCACATTACAACATTAAATCAAAGCAAGACAAGTAAAAAATCACAAGAGAAGGACCTAAAAGACCATGAAAATGTCAATGATCCATTTTTCTATGGTACATTTAGTGCCCACTTTAGTGAGAGGATGAACTTTCTTGAAACTCACACTAAAGTAGCCATGCATATCGAGAGGGATCCAAATGCACTTACAATAGCAAGATGGAATGACAATGATCAAGAGGGATGATCAGGGCCCTTAGATGAAGATCCCATGCAAAATTAAACATAAGAACATAGGAACACACATGTGAAAGAGAAGAAGGAAAGGGAGAATTGAATAAAGCTTGAATTGTTTGTCCAACTAGTTGTGGATTAGATCTAGGATATTTGTAAAAAAGAGAATGTATACTCACTCTTGGGTGACAAAACTCATGGAAATCTCTCTGGTGAGAAGTCCAAAAGGTGAGAAGCATACACTAGTTGGTATGGAATCACAAACACATGGGTGATTATGGGGAAAATCATGTCATTGAATGGTCTTCCCACTGAACCATATTAAAGTTATGCCTCCTGATAACTTTAACAAGGCACCACAAAGGAAAATGTTGGTTTGTGCTTCATGAGACAAGAAAAGCTTTGTACACTTAGAACTCATTATGTCGTAGAAAAATGGACCCTTTGCTTGGTAGGGGATTAATTCATGATAAATTGGACTTAATGAGGTCTTAATCTAGTGTTGTGAGCCATGTTATGTGTCCACACTAGGTATTAGACCCTTGTAAATAAAATAACATGTATTTATTGACGTCTTGTAAAGGTGTTGTAAAGTCTTGTAAGATACTTTCATGCTTTTCTAGACTTAATAAATGCATTTCTCCCTAATTCAAAATTATAAAATGTATTTAATAACATTATCACATCAATCCAAAAGGTTCTTAACTTAAATTTAATGTTAAATTAGTGTTGTAATGTGTCTTGCACATTCACATTGATTCTTGTGCCTTCCTAGGCTGTGTGGACCTCATTTTAGTGTTGTAAAGTGTATTTAATCACACTTTCACATTAATTTTTGTGTCCCAAGCCCTATTTAACATTTATATCATCATTAATAGACCTATATTAATCCATATTGTGCATCGCAAGGCTTTAATTGATGAAATACCTGACAAGATGGCATTTTAAACCTTATTTCCTAATTCCTTGGCTTCTTAGGTGTTAGAATGGCCCCTATGGGACCCATTCACCATGCATGGTAAATCAGTCCCCTCCAGGTGGGACCCATTCTCCATGTGTGGTGAATGAGTCTTATATGGCCCCATTTTGACCTTTGAGTAGGAAATAAAGTGAAATTTGAATTAATTTTGCATGTTGGCCTATGATGAGGTATTATTGGGTACTAAGGCACAATTGTCTATAAATAAGTATTTTTATCCTCATTTTACATCCATTATCTCATTCACGCATTTTTTATCATTTATTTATCATCTATCTTCTCATCCAAGTCAAGGAAGCTAGGTTTTCTTCATTAGAAGTCATCAAGTTAGCTTCCTAAAGCATTCAGTGGCATATTCGACATGATTTGTTGCAAAATTTCAAGATCAATCATCATGGAAAGGTAATCTATTCCATTTTTGTGTGCTTTATTCACTTATTTCATCATTTTAGTTTAATTACCTAAACAAGGTTTGACTTAGGCAAACCCTCATGCCCTAACATTCAACATATCTTTCTTTTGTCTTATTTGTATGCAAATTTAGGACTCTTGGAAGCTTGCAAATAATTGAAGATCAAGTTGAAAAGTCATTTAAGTCATATCTTCATCATTCAAGTCAAAATATCAACAAAAAGGATTTTTCATACCTGAATCTAACAATTTTTGAAGCGAACACCTATAGAAGGTGGAAGTGCAAATATGGATCTATAGAATCAAGTCCTGACTTTGTAGATTCTTCTAGGAGGACGGATTCACTAAGCATGGTGAATTAGTCCCATTTGTAGGCCTAAAAACTAGTTTTTTCTCAAAATTCATCTCTCAGTAGTCAGAAACTTATCTTCAGAAGTGTTCACCAGAACAGGGACTAATTCACCATAGATGGTGAATGAGTCATATCAGGCTTGAAAAAAATCATCAACAACATTCCAAAATCAATTTCTAGTCTTCTTCAACACCCTAGGTGCACTCTGTTTATTTTCATCTATTTTTGTTTCCATCTTCTTAAGTTTCTAGTTCATGTTTGCATTCTACACTGTGTTTTCCAACATTTTGTATTAGATTAGTTTGTATTCATTTATTTGCATCTATAAGCTTTAAAACACATCCACATACACCACATTTTCTTTCCATCCATTCATACATTAGTCTTGAGTGATGACGTTGTTCATTTTTTCCCCAATTCTCTCTCCTTCTAGGCGAAAAACCCTAGGAGGAGCTAAGAAGGATTTGGGTTCTAAAATCCTTTGTTACACTCATGAACAAAGAGCATGGTACCATAGGCATGCAAGTTGTGTTATGCAAGGTGGAAAAAATGTAAACAGTAAAATGGAAAAATGTAAAATGCAAAAGATGTTCAAAGGAGTCTTGTTAAGTTCATGTGAGGTCTATCACGCAGGGAACATTGTGTCTAATGTCTCCAAGAGAGGACCAATCAAAGAATAAAATATTCACAACTTAGGGGATGTAGTGCATCACATCAGGCCACTAAGAGGAATGTAATATGCTAAGAGAGATCACCCTTATGAAGGACATCACACCCAATGTCATCCAAAAAGTGACAAATGCATCATATGAAGTGATGAGGATACACTAAGAACCAAGAATGTGAATGGAATTATGCCAATGTATGCCCCCCACTTTAAGGGAATTTCTACACATTTCTCTATGAGAAATTACTTTAAAGTAGCAAAAGAAAGAAAATTTAAAAAGAAAACAAGACATGAGAGCCAACTTGGAAAGCCCCTATGCCAAGTCATATGTTTCCAAGTAAGGTTGCTTCATGTACATGAAAAAGAAGACAAAAGAAAAGGAGTTTCCCTCCAAAAAGGAACACACCAAACACATAAGGGATCTATGGATTTGGGGTTAGTATGTTCGTTGCTGCAATGTTTTTATTAAAGAGCTCAGAACTGTCATAATTCCCCGAATACATAGAACTTGAAGAATGACACAAAGAGAGAGAGAAAAAAAGGAAATAAAAAGTCCATTTTGGGTCAACATGGAAGAGACATTGTGGTCTCAACACTTTGCATCATCCCCAAAAGGAAAACACAAGCTGAAATAAAATGAAAAGAAAAAGCTTTTGGGTCAACATGAAGGAGACATTTTGGTCTCAATTCCTTGTCATCCCTAAAAGGAAAAATACAAGAGAAAGATAAAGTGAAAAGGGAAAGGGAAATTGGGTCAACAAGGAAGAGACATAGGGGGTCAATGCTTTGCATCATCCTAAAAAAAAAAAAAAATAAAAAGGAAAGGACCTTTTGAGTCATGCAACACTTTGCATCATCAAAATAAAGGTGAAAGATAAAGCAATGTACAACATATAGAAGAATGGAAGAAGTGTATAAAGAGAGAGAACATCAAACAAACATTACGGGGGAACACAATGCGCACATGGAACTGAATGAAAATGTAAAAGGAGCTAGGAATGCAAATGTAATGCAACCATTAACCGATTTATTAGTTTCTCAATATTAAGTAATATAAGCAGAAAATGAATAACGTAGTTAAGATACAAAGACAAATGCATTTCAAGGACCAGGCTGAAAACTTCTTACCTCTACTAAGTGTAGGGAAAGAATGAGCCAAGGTGGGTGAAGGGAAAGGATCATGCAATAGTGAGAATAGAAAATTCTACAACTATAGCATGAGGGGAGGATTGGGTGAAGTGTATGAAGTGTATTTGCTATTCGATAAATTCAGTAGGTCCAGAAGCCTTATTTTGATCCAATATATGTTTTAAAGCATTACATTTATTAATATGATGTCCAAGGGTGTGGTGATAGGCACAATAATTTGTGTTGTCTTTGACAAGTTTGGTTCTAGTATGGGGGGAAGAGTGATGAGACCATAATGAAGGAGTATTTACAAAGCTTCTTCATTATCAAATGGAGGAAAAAGTAATTGAAAAGGTTTATCATTAGGGGAGATTGAATGTGGTGAAGCAGTACCAAGGGTGATAGCTTTCTCTTGGCCATTGTGATTAGGAAAATATTTCTCACGAGGAAGAAGGGCATTCAAGTTAGGAGGAGAATCAAAGATCATTGTACCATCATCTCAAAGTCTCCAATATTCAAAAGGAGGCTTATCAATATGAGGAGGATCTTGATATCCTAGTCATGTTGTGTTTTCTTTTTTTGGTCTTTGTTCTAAAAGTTGGTGAATGCTATCCTCATTTGTTGTGTCACACCCTTCTCTGCTTAAGATAATAAAGCCTTTTCTGTATGTTTCTTTAAGGTTGATTGGTGTGTTTGTTACTTTGTGATGATAAAATGGGTGAGGCCGTGGTTGTTTAGAGGAACTCGGGCCACCTGATGGAGGGAACTTAGGTCCTTCAATAGTTTCATTATGTAGTGTTGGATATTGTGGTTGTGTTTCTAATATGTGGTTGTCAATGATAACAACACTATTAGCATTTGATGTATTAAAGGTTGTATATGTTCAGGATATTGAGGAAATTGTAAGAGGAAGTGTTCTAGGTTCCCAATGGAATTGTGTAGGTCAAGAAGTGTTTTGTTCACTACATTGAAGATTAGTTGGTGTGGATTAAAGGGTTTATTATTGAATGTTTCTAGATCATCTACCAGAATTTTTAGAGGTATTCGTGAAGTTTTGAGTGTGTTGTGGTCTGACAATTTTTTTGTGGTCTTTGTTAGTGTTCTTGAATAAAGATTGTATTATTAGGATAATATTAGTTGTTACAGATGCTTCTATGTTGTTTCTTGGTGTTATCTGATGTCTCTAGATCATTCTCTATCTTTCTGGTATGTCCACATTACTCGAAGAGATCATGGTTGAAGATCTTTTCTTTTGCATGTTCGGTTTTTTATGTTCCTAGCCGACATGTTTGTGGTAGCGTGTTGTGGATCTTTGTGGTGAAATTAATTAAAGTGTTTTCATGTTGGGGATGTTAATTTGGGTCTCCACTATGTTGTAGCCAACCTTAGTGGATTTGCATTGGAAATTTATTTGTAAATTTGGGCCGACATTGAAAATATGTTTTATTTTTGTGGGTGACTAAGTTGTGATGAAATCCCATGTAGCGGATATATAAGAATGATTGGTTGAGAAAATTTAGTGTGTGCAAAAGTGTGAATGTATGCTAGAGAAAGTGTAAATGTATGAATAGTGTTTCTATCATTCGATTGTTGAGCAGAGAGTGAACAAGTTTTCGCGAAGTGTGAAGAAGGTTTTTTGAGCTTAATTGGAACTGTAATTAGCCTTGTGTAGAAGCTATTTTCTCAGTTCGTATTCTTTGGATTTTAATCCTATTTTGTATTTGAGTAGTGAGCTCTAGGTAGTGTGTTTAAATTCATGTGCATTCCCCTTATTATTTCTCATTATACTTTTAATAGGGTATAATCTTGTGGACTAACATACACCGTGGTTTTTCTCCTAACAGGGTTTCCACACAAAAAATTGGTGTTATTTGTCTCTCTGATGTGTTAATTATTTGTGCTTAATTTCTTATTCATCAAATCTGAGATTAAGTTTCTATGACAACCGATTCACCCCCCTCTTAGTTGTTTGTCCTTGTTTTTCCATCGATTGGTATTAGAGCAAGTTCCTCTAAAGAAGTCTAAATACTTGAGGTGATCCAAAATGGAAACATTCAAGAAGGACAGTCCAAGATTTGATGGCACTAACTATTCACTATGGAAAGTTGGGATGCAATGTCACTTAAGATGTACTGGTGAAGCTTTATGGAAGATTACAAAAGATCCATATGCTATTCCTCAGAATGGTCCCTCCACTACTGATGAAATCAAAGAAGCTAAAAATAATATTAGGGCTATCGAATCTCTAGTGAGTGCTCTAACAGATTCAGAGATGGCTAATGTGGTAGAATTGCAAACACCTCATGAGATTTGGAAAAAACTAGAAACTTTGTATGAAGGAGATGCACATGTGAAGATGGCTAAGCTACAAAGCTTGAAAAGAAAGTATGAGAATTTTAAGATGGGTGAAGATGAAAATATTACTTCTTTTATGTAGAGAGTAAATGAAATAGTGGTGGGTATTACATGTGTCAGTGGTTCTATGGATGAGGAAAAAATTGTGGCCAAAGTACTCAGATCCTTGCCTCCCTCCTAAAAAATGAAGGTTCATGCTATTGAAGAGTTTAGATCAGTAAACAAAATGACAAGAGACACGTTGATCGGGAAGCTTGCTGCTTTTGAAACAAGTGAATTTGGTGAATCTACACCGAAGACTAAATCTGCATTTAAGGCTACTATATCCAAAAGTAACAGGTAAAGATATAGTTCGGGAGATAGTTCCAGAAAGATATCCAAGTATGATGAAGAACTGAAACAACTTGAAGATAAAGAAAGAGAGGTAGAAGAATTGGAACCCCTGATTGCAAAGCATGAAGGGAGAGGAAAAGGTAAGTATGAAGATGTATTGCCTATTAAATTTTTTTCATGAAGTAAAATAGGTCATTTTGCATCAAGATGTCCTGAAAGAGTTCCTATATCTAAGCCTAAAAAGTATAGATTCCAAAGGAAATTCTACTTTGTTGAAGAAGCAGTGACTAATGATGAGTATGATAAAGATAATGGAAATGAAGATGAATGAGCTTTCATTGCTACCATTGAAGATAAATCTATGGCTCCCAAATCTACTAAAGATGAAAAGGCTCTTGCAGCCCGAGTTGAAGAAAAAGATGAGTGGTTCATTGATAGTGGATGGTCACATCATATGATTGGTGATAAAAGAAAATTTTTGAGTCTAGAGAAGTATGATGGTGGGGTTGTAAGATTTGGAGATAATAATGCTAGTGTGATTCATGGTAGAGGATCTATTTTCCTTGGTGGTAAATATAACACTAATGATGTCCTCTATGTTGAAGGCATGAAGCACAACTTGTTGAGTGTTGGATAGATGGTTCACAAGGGATATGGTATTTAGTTCAAAGATGGAAGATGCAAGATACATGAAAGTTCTAGGAATATGAGCAATAGGAAAACAAAAAAAAGGTAATATTTTTCACCTGAATATTTCTAGTGGGAGTTGTTTAATTGCTCAAGCAAATGAAAGTTGGTTGTGGCATAGGAGGTTGTGTCATGTAAACTTTGACAACATTATCAAGATAAGTTCTACTCAAGCAGTAAGAGATCTGCCTAGGTTAGTGAAGCCTACTAATATAATCTGTAAGGAATGTCAGATGGGTAAACAAACTAGAGTCTCTTTCTGGAGAAAATAGTTTCATTCAAATAATTTGCTGGAGCTGCTACATACTGACCTTTGTGGTCCCTCCAAAGTCAAAATTATTCATGGAGAAAGGTATTCTATGCTAGTTATTGATGATTACTCTAGAATGATTTGGGTTTCCTTTTTAAGAGAAAAATGTGAAGCATTGGAGAAGTTCAAAAGTTTCAAGGCTATGGTAGAAAATGAGAAAGGTTTGAAAATAAAATGTCTGAGATCTGACAGAGGTGATGAGTTCATTTCCAAGCTGTTCAACTCTTATTGTGAAGAGCATGGAATTAAAATATAGTTATCTACTCCCTGAACCCCTCAACAGAATGGAGTTGCAGAGAGAAAGAATAGAACAGTTCTGGATGCTTCCAGAACAATGGTGATGGAAGGAAATGTGTCCAAGATGAAATGGAGTGAAGCGGTAAGAACTCCTATGTATACCTTGAACCGGTTAAATGTTAATGGTAATTCTAGTAAGACTCCTTATGAGTTATGATTTGGTCACAAGCCTACTATTAAGTATTTTAAGATCTTTAGAAGCAAGTGTTATATCAGGATAGATGATGATATAGGAAAATTTGATGCAAGAAGTGATGAAGGAATCTTTCTAGGTTACTCCACTAAAATCAAGGCCTATCGGTGCTATAACAGAAGACTGAGAAAGATGGCTAAGAGTCCAAATGTCAGAGTTGAAGAGGACTCTGTCAAATCATCTAGACATTGTAGTTATGATTCAAATGAAGACATTACAAGCCAAGGGAATAATTCTCAAACACAAAATCTACTTTAGATTATTCCATATGTTTTGATTAAGCAACCTCAATTTGTTCCAGTAAATCAAGCCAGTCAGGAAGCACAGACAAGTGCAAGTGTAGAAGAAAAAATAGGAGAATATGAAGGTCAAGAATGTCTCAAAACTCCAAGGTATGTAAGGCTAAATCATTCTGAAAATTAAATCATAGGAGACAAGAATAAAGAAGTGAAAACTAGAAGAAAGATTGTAGAAGAATATTGCTTGATTTCAAAGATTGAACCTAAAAATGTCACTAAAGCCTATCAAGATGAACACTGGTTGGAAGCTATGAAGGAAGAACTAACAGAAATTGAAAAGAACAACACATGGATATTGGTTCCCAGGCCCAAAGACAAAAAGTGATTGGTACTAAATGGGTATCTAGGAACCAACTAAATGAAGAAGGTGAAGTGGTCCAAAATAAATAAATATTGATATGTAAAGGATATTCTCAAATGGAAGGTATTGATTTTGAAGAAACATTTGATCCTATTGCTAGAATTGAAGCTGTTAGACTATTTCTTGCTTATGCTGCATACAAGGACTACAAAGTCTATCAGATGGATGTAAAGTCAACATTTCTGAATGGAGAACTAGAAGAAGTATACATTGAATAACCAAATGGATTTCAGCTAACTAACAAGGAAGATATGGTTTGCCGATTAAAGAAAGCTCTATATGGACTCAAGCAAGCCCCTAGAGCCTAGTATGCTAGATTGGACAAATATCTACTGAGGCTTGGATTCACTAAAGGTACTGCTGATAGAAACTTGTACTTCAAATTATATAATGATAAGGAGTTAATTATAGAAGTTTTTGTTGATGATATCATTTTTGGAGCAAATGATAATCTATGTATGAAGTTTGCTGATGAAATGAAGAATGAATTTGAGATGAGTATGACTGGAGAAATGAAGTTCTTTCTGGGATTACAAGTTACTCAGTTAGACAAGGGGATTTCCATATCTCAGTCCAAATATGTAAGAGAACTATTGAAGAAGTTTGGAATGGTTGACTCAAAACCTATTGGTACTCCCATGGTGACTGAATGTAAGTTGACATAGAATGATGATTGTACTAAGGTGAATCAAACTAGATACAGGTTAATGATTGGTCGATTGCTCTACTTAACTCAAACTAGACAAGACATTATGAATGCTATATGTATGGTTGCTAGATTTCAGGTTGATCCAAAAGAGTCTCATGTGACTACTGTTAAGAGAATTTTCAAGTATCTAAAAGGAATAGTTGACTTTGGACTTTGGTATCCAAAGGATGATGATCTCACTTTATGTGCATATACTGATGCAGATTGGCCTAGAGATGTAGATGACATGAAAAGAACTAGTGGTGGTTCTTTCTTCCTAGGGAAGAAACTAGTGTCTTGGTTGAGAAAAAAGTAGAATTACATTTCTCTATCCACTGCTGAAGCAGAATACATTGCTGCTACAAACAATTGTACACAAGTGATATGGATGAAATAGATGTTGAAAGATATCAGTGTGGTATATGAAGAACCTATTTCCATATATTGTGACAATTCAAGTGCAATAAATATTTCAAATAATCTGGTGTTGCATTCCAAGACTAAACATATATCAATCAAGTTTCATTTCTTGAGGGAGAAAGTGAATCAGAAAGAAGTCAGATTGGAATATGTGCCTACCAAAGAATAGATTGTAGATATATTCACTAAGCCATTGTTGAAGGATACTTTTGAGAATCTCAAAGGAATTCTAGGGGTGATTACCCCTCCAGATAAGAACTAAAGATTCATTTGCTTACATCAATCTGTTAGCTACATTTCTATATTCTGATCCAGATTGATGTTTTCATGGCTACTACTTAGGGGGAGTAGTCAAATGAGTAGATATGTTGTTCAAAGCATGTATATGAAAAGGTCATGGTTACCTTTGCCATTGATGTCAAAGGGGGAGAAGTGCAATGTAAAAAATATTTCTAAGGAGAAGAGCCTTGTGGGGAGACGCGTAGTTGAGAAGAAGAGTATGTTGGGTTGATGGTATTTTTCACATCATGTGTTGCCATCAATGCCAAAGGGGGAGATTGTTGGATATTGTGGCTGTGTTGCTAATATGTGGTTGTCATTGATGTCAACACTATTAGCATTTGATGTATTAAAGGTTGTCTATGTCTAGGATATTGAGAAAATTATAAGAGGAAATGTTCTAGGTTCTCACTGGAACTATGTAGGTAAAGAAAGAATTTTGCTCACTACGTTGAAGATTAGCTAGTGTGGATTAAAGGGTTTATTGTTGAATGTTTGGAGATCATATATCAGAAGTTTCAGAGGTTTGCGTGAACTTTTGAGTGTTGTGGTATGACAGTGTTTATGTGGTCTCTATTAGTGTTCCTAAATAAAGATTATATGATTCTAATAATCTCAGTTGTTGCAGATGCTTCTCTATTGTTTCTTGGTGTTCTCTGATGTCTCTAGATCATTCTCTATCTTTTTGGTATGTCCACATTACTCAGAGAGCTTGTGGTTGAAGATATTTTCTTGTGCATGCTTAGTTTTTCATGTCCCTGGCCGACATGTTGGTGGTAGTGTGTTGTGTATCTTCGTGGTGAAATTAATTAAAGTTTTTTTGTGTTGGGGATGTTAATTTGGGTCTCCACTATGTTGTGGATGACCTTGGTGGAATTTCATTCAAAATTTATTTGTAAATTTGGGCCGACATTGAAAATATGTTTTATTTTTCTGGTCAACTAAGTTGTGATGAAATCCCATGTAGCAGATATATAAGAACAATTGGTTGAGCGAAGTTAGTGTGTGCATAAGTGTGAATGTATGTTAGAGAAAGTGCAAATGTGCGAATAGTGTTTCTATCATTCAATTTCTAAGTAAAGAGTGAAGAAGTTTGAGTGAAGTGTGAAGAAAGTTTTGTGAGCTTAACTAGAACTGTAATCAGGCTTGTGTAGAAGCTATTTTCTTAGTTCGTATTCTTTTGATTTTAATCCTATTTTGTATTGTTGGACAGTGAGTCCTCTTTTGTATTTGAGTAGTGAGCTCTAGGCAGTGTGCTTGAATGCATGTGAATTCCCCTTATTATTTCTCATTATACTTTTAATAGGATATAATCTTGTGGACTAACATCCACCGTGGTTTTTCCCCTAACAAGGTTTCCACGCAAAAATATTGGTGTTATCTTTCTCTTTGATGTGTTAATTGTTTGTGGTTAATTGCTTATTCATCAAATCTGAGATTAAGCTAAGTAAGAAAATTTTAAGTTTCTATGACAACTGATTCAGCCCCCCTCTTAGTTGTCTATCCTTTTTTTGCCAACATGTAGTTATCCAAAGTGATCAGGAGGTGCAATGGTAGGAAGGCCTTGTGAATTCATGGATGGGTAAAAGGCTACATTAGCTTCAAGGTTGTCAAGGCATTCATTTAAGAACTTGTTCATGCTAACATCATCTTCTCCAATGATGTCAACATCACAAGGAGGACAATCATGAGGAGTTGAAGGAGCATGAAGTAGCTCAACATCATTAGGATCATAGCCAAAGGAATAGTTCGACATATCTACTAAGGATTTCAATGAATTCCAAAACTTGTTAAAAGAAAAAGCCATGATGACAATGAATGCAAGTAGACTAAGATGTAAGAAATAGAAGAAATTAGAAAATCTGGAAAGTATAATAGAAAGGAATTGATTGGATTAAACTATGGTTCAAATTGTTCTTATAATGAGGCTTAAATTAATTATTAGAAATGGTTTCCTCAGTTCATACTTAAAGTGTCTATCCAGGAGTGTAGACTCTTGAAAAGTGTTGCGGAAATATATCGAAGGGCTGCAGTCAATAAACTAAGGGTTGATGGATGCAAACTAATGCAATATGTACTGGAGCAGAAATCTGAGTTGTAGACTTCCTGTCACCTGTGTGATAGGAACCTATGAAGAAATAACTTCTATGACAGAGAACAGATTACTGACACACATCAATATAGAATCAAAAGTTCCTATTTGAAAGGATGGAAACCTTTTTTTGCATAAAATAAACAAAACTAAAGTTGTGCTACTAATTAGGTATAATCTTATAGAAAATTCTCACACAATGTTGAGTGAACTATTCAGATTCTTAACTCACAGTAACAGACTTTAGTTGTTCTTAACATCACTAAGAATTATAATAGATTAATTATGTGAACTGGTGAACATTGAACAAATCAATAGAGTATTGAAACACACTCACAAAGATCAAATATACTGATAAGAATCTAATTCTTAGATTACAATAGCAATTATGAAATCACAATATACATTACCACACATATAGCTAATAGAAATATCACCAACAACTGAGGAAATGGGCCCTGCCTTCATCAGCTATCGAGTGATGAAGTTCACAAACACAAGACTATTCCATGCTAATAATCATCCACTTTGAATCAACGATAGATTATGAATGGAAAAAGCAGTAATATGAGATCTCTGTATATATCTATATTATTAGTTTTTAGCTTACACATACATATATATATTGTAAGTCGAATAATAGTCTATGAATACAAGATAAATAATTGTTTTGGTTGTTATGGCCTATGGCCAACAACCATAAAATATAACCAAAAATGGATCTTTGGCTTAAAGTCGTTTAAACAATATTTTTCCTTTATCAATATCAAAACCATAACAAAAGGAAAATCTGGGAAAAACACCATCCAAGTTGTTATCACTCCATTAACACTCCTCCTTGCTTGTGCTCATGATAGTTGGAACCACAACCCTAATCATCCATGTTTTATTAATCACAAAGAATGATTAATAAGGCTTCAAATAAGTAATATAGTGTAAATTTTAATCCATTTTCCAATCTACTAAATATATTCATTTTCCTTAACCAAAGGTGACAGGAATCATATCCAAGGTGACATAAACAAGGGAAAAAGGGTAAATAAAAGATAGAATATCAAGACCGAAATGTTTCCTATCATTTCCCCCCAGCTGAAGGTCTTGCATGTCCCCATGCAAGGTAGAATAAACACAAGCTAAGACAACCTGGTGAGCTTCTGGATGTTGTCGGGTAATCTCTTTGGACAATTGCTAGCTTAAAGCCTCCATCTGAACCTCATGTTTTCTAATGGGAATATATTGATCCTTATATGCTTCAACTACCTCTAACTACGCTTTCAACTTTTGAATTTCCTCTGCTTGTGTCTAGAAGGTAGTGTTGACTTGATAGAGCTGATCTTGTAATCCTTGTTACTTCTTTTCTAATTTTTCAATGAGATTCTATAACTCCTAAATGTGTTTAAGAAGGATTTCCTTTTCTTCAAATTCTTCTCTAGCCTCCACTTTAGCTTCTTTTTCTATTCTTGTTTCACCCTTATCTTCACTCTCTAGTTGATCCTAATTGATACACTTGCCACTACTAACTTGTTTAGAACCCACATGTACAATCATCTTGAGATTTGCTTCACCAATTTGATCGACAAGAGACAAGGGAGCTTCTTCTTCCACATAGGTGATGATAGGAGGGAAGGGCACAATCACCTTACATTTTTCATTTTGAGTTTCATCTATCTATTGTATTCTCACACTTTCTTCAAGGGATGTAAAGCCTTCCAAAGTTCCCTGATCATTTAATACATTCAGGCTTGTTTCCATGTCAATAGTTTTCTCCTCACCCAATGTGGAAGAATAAAAATGTTCATGTTCATATTTAGGACTTCCTGTCTTATGAGAGGAAGGGACCATCTCTAGATTTTTAGGGTTAACTTTGGTTGAAGGTTCAACACTAGAGGTGTGTAAAGTCGTTTTACTGGACTTAATTTTCCTCCTCCTTACCTTTTCTTTGTGTTGATTAGAGTGTCTCTGCTCCTTGCCAACTCTTTCATTTTTCTTGAAAACTGTAGCTAATACCTCAAGATCAGAATTAGGGTTTTCTTGGTCATTTGAATCCATGATATTACCCACAACATGGGCTAATCCCTACAATTTTTCTATAGTTTCTTCATCATCATGATGCACTAGGGATTCTTTTTCAATAGCAGGGGTCTCTAAATTTTGCTCAGTGGTTAGTGACCTACTAGACCTTCGTTTAGGGCTAGATGTGGAAAGGGATTCTTTTTGAGACTTCCTTTTTCTACCAGAATGAGGATTTGAAGATGTTGTTGGAGGATTTTCTTTTATGGGTGTAGGGTTTTCTTCCACCTCATGAGTTGATTCTTCATCAGACTCTCAATTTGATTTCTCCCCCTCCAGCCTAAACATTTCACAATCACCCAGGGGAGATAAAAAATTGCAATTCCTAGATAAATAGTAGTCAAATCAACCCATGATGGGCTAACATATGTTTCCTACCACTTTGAACATTTTTACTCATGCATTGTAATGAACAAAAAAGGAAATATGGAAAATTTACTATTTACCCTTTTCATAAATGTAACAGAAGGCAGGGGTGTTGTGCATGCATATATACATACATGCCCTCACAAGTGATATATTGTATAATGAGCCTACCAATGTCATTCCATGGTCAAGGGGGTGAAGCTAACTTAATCCCTAGGCTAGTAACATACTCAATAGACTCACCCCGTTGTAAAAATTGTCTTCTTAAATGTTACAAGTTGGTAACTTTGGTGGCTACATTAGGAAAGTAATTTTCACCGGATAATGGAAGTCCTGAGACATTTGCAATTGTCTCAACTGAAACAAAAAACTACAATCCCCTAAGAGGGTATGTGTAGGATCATAATGGAAGAAACATGCCCTTAAGTGGTGAAAAATTAAGAAAAATCAGAGTTAGGAAACTTGAAGTAAAAATTTGAATAAGTTATCTATATTATTTCAAAAATGTGTAAAAATACAATCTATAGCAAATTGAATGTAGTTTATAAAACACTAGGTTTATCTTAAAAATAAATAAATATATTTGGTGAAAAATTGAAATTTCAATGTAGTAGTACTTAAATTTCAGGTAAAAGAAAAGGAGTAGGTGTCTATATGACCACCCTAACCACAATAAAATGACAATATTTTTGTTTAATATTTTAGATATAAGTAGAGAATTATGTCCAGATGTGATGCATATTTTTTGTAATTTTTTTCCAAATAAATTATTAATTATGAATTTTTTATTACAACTTTAAGAAAATATAAAAACTCGTATGTCTAACCACCTTAACTTGGTCAAAACTTCATGAAATTCAATTTATTTATTTTTAATCTTATAGTATGCAAAGCATAGAATGTGACACATGTTTCAGATTTAAAAAATGTGATACTGTTTGAAAGATATAAATGTTTTTCAATCAACCTATCAATCAAGACTTTAGTCATAATTCAAATAGAAAATGAATAATTATTATTTATTAAATTCAAAGTAAAGCATAATTTATATTGGTGGAAAACTAAGAATCTCCTTTAAAAACCCTTTTCATTTCATCAATTTTGGGTAAAAAAATATCTTGTCAGCCACATACCCTACACATACCCATCATATCGCCACTTTTTGGCCCATCATAATCCTACACATGCCCAAGACTCGTTTGGTTGTCGTGGAATCCATGTGCAAAACCCTTGGTGACATTCTTGTCAAACCCCCATAATCTCTTGAAGTAGGCATCCCAATGTGCTTGCTTGAATATCATATATGCCTCAGTAGTAGCTCAGAGTTCTTTGATGGAGGTTGGCTCAAAGTGGTGTTGACATTCCGCCATGAATGTACCAGGAAATAGAATACTGTAGCAAACTAGGAAAGGGAAACCACTAATGCAGAGTTGCTAAAACAGAGAGATGGAAACTAGAAAATGGTAGGTAACTTGTAAGGCAGTGTAATGGTAAAATGATAGTAATACAATGGTGGTAAGAATTAATGAGTGGGTAATGATATCGGATTAAATGTATGATACGGTTTAAGGAATGGAAATGACAGATGAATCAAGTGAAAAATATGTCATGCTTTATAATCATACTATAGATATCTACGGAAGACATACCTATTTACCCTCCCCCAGCTGAAGGTTGTACTCGTCCATGGGGCAAGTCACCAGAGGTCATAAGAAAATAAATATAAGTAATAAATTGAAGAAAAGAAATGAAAATACACCACCTTACCAAATACTGAAGGAGGGTGAGCCATGAGGAAAAGATTCAGCATTGAAAGAAGGTGAGCAAATATAGCGTTCCCGAAGCAAACATATGGTGGTCGTGTGAGATCAAGGACAAGACATGGGCATGATGATGAAAGGGAGCGAAAAGTAGAGGGTATAAATGGAAAAGAGTGAGGTGGAGGAAAATAATCAACAAAGGAAGTACAATGAAACCAACGCTAATGGGTATGGGGGATGACATGAATGAATGGGAGACAGGTGGCAAGTACAATAGGATGTAAAGCCTCATGGGAAAGTTGGAAAAAGAACGAATAAGAGTTCCTGGCATAAATGAGACAGGGAAATTGTAATGAGTTTGCTTCTTTTTTTTTTAATATCTAACGATAATGGACTGCTAGTTACCTGATTTTCAACCCAGTATCGCCCAAAGGCGCAGGAAATCCAGTTTTCACCTTTAAGGTTATTTGATAGTTGATGTCCATTGGACTCCAGTTTTCAAGCATGAACTGGCCAACAATGCTTGAAAGGGTTTTCATTGTTGGATTTTTTTTATTTTATTTTATTTTATTATGGATAAATTCCAAAGGAGGCCAAAAGGAACAACATTAAGTTTATTTGCCACATCTAAAAAGAAATCTTCTTTGGAAAATTTGAGGTAGTCACCATTGACAAGGAGAGTTCTTCTTTTGGAGTCCACTATACAGAGACAAACAGTGCCATTAGCATATACTATCTTGATCTCATAGGGTCCCAGTCACCATGTGTGAAACTTTCCTTTGAAGTCTTTGAAGCGGGAGTCATATAAGAGTTCCCAATCTCTAGGTTGGAATGACCATTGTCAGATGTGACGGTTGTGCCATAGAGCATGATGTTTCTGAACAACCTCGGTGTGGAAGAGTGCTTCCTAGTGCAATTCATCTAAGGAATGTAGTTGATCAATGCATGCCTTTTGTGCATTAGAAAGACTCATACCCAACTATAGTGCAATGCGAAGAGTTTTTATCTCAAATTCAATGGGAAGAACTTCCTTCTTACCATAGAAAAGTTCATAAGGGGTCAGACTAGTGGTAATCTTCCATGTTGTTTGATAGGCCCACACAGCCTTAGGGAGTCGTGCAACCCAATTGCACTTATGAAGAAAAACTATCTTAGTAAGAATATTCTCAATCTCCCTATTGGTGACTTCTACCTACCCATTGGCTTGAGGGTGATAAGGTGTAGACTTGCGATGGTGAATTCCATACTCACAAACCAAGGTAGAAATGAGCTCAGATGTAAATTGTGGTCCTTGATCTGTGGTTATCCCTTGTGGCACACCAAACCTTGTAAAAATCTTGGAGTACAGGAAATCTACTACTTTTGTATCTCTGGCATGCTTCAGGGCTACCACTTTGACCCACTTGGTTACATAATTGATACACACAAGGATGTATTCCTTATTTCTTGATCGCAAGTTGATTGGGCCAACAAAATCAAGGCCCTTCTCAAATGGCTCTATGGAAAACCGTGGGTGTAAGGGCATCTCGTCAGAGCATGTAGGGTGGCCCATATGCTGACATTTGTCACAATGATGAATATAGCATTTATAATCCTTGTGGATTCTAGGCCAATAGTATCTTGCAGTGAGAATCTTATGAGTGGTTCTTTGAGTAGCAAAGTGTCCACTGCATGGTTCTATGTGGCATGCATGAAGTATATCAAAGACATCATCTTCAAGTACACAATGCCGCATGATATTGTCAATGTTGATGCGGAAGAGCAATTTATTGATCCATGTGTATTGTCTACTAAGTTCAACCAGCTTCCATCATTCCCTCAGAGAGAAATGTGGTGGGAACTTGCATGTAACCAAATAGTTTGCAATATTGGCGAACCATGGGCTCTTTGCTAATATGGAAAAGAGGTGCTCATCTAGAAATGCATCGTCAACTAGAGTAGGTTTATCTTTTGGCTGCTGTAACCTAAAAAAAAAGTCTACAACCACATTTTCTCGATGAGGCTTATCAAGTATAGTTATATCAAATTCCTAAAGTAAAAACAACCATCTAATAACTCTATGAGCTACAACAGGTTTATTCATTAAAAACCAAATTGTCGAATGATCTATGTGGAAAAATACTTTATAACCAGTACTATAATTATGAAACTTATTAATTGCATACACAACAGCTAAAAACTATTTTTCAGCTACCATGTAGTTTACCTCAGCTCCTGTGAAGTTCTTGTTAATGTAGTAGATAGAATAAAATATATTATCCTCTTTTTTTTCAAGCACAACTTCCATCAAACAATCTGAGGCATTAGTGTGAATATGAAATGGTAGTTCCCAATTTGGACCTCTAAGGACTGGTGTAGTTACAAGTTTTGTCTTGATGGCCTCAAAGGCTTCTTGACACTCAAGTGTCCAAGAGAAAGTAACATATTTAGCTAATAAGGAAAACAAGGGAGAGACAATCTTTCTGAAATTCTGGATAAATCTTTGATAATACCTTGCATAACCAAGAAAACTACGAACATCTTTTTGGCTAGAGGGTGTAGGAAAATCTTGAATAATTTGGATCTTTTTAGGATCCACTTGGATACCTTTAGAGGAGATGTAATGTCCAAGCACAATTCCCTCTATCATAAGGATGTGGCACTTCTCATGGCTTAAAGAAAAGTTAGTATCTATACATCGCTTAAGCACTCTTTCTAAATTTTTCTTTGCTTCATCATAAGTATTACCATGAACAGTGAAGTCATCCATATAAACTTCAACACAATCATTGACAAGATCAGCAAAAATAATCAACACTTCCCTCTGGAAGGTAGTGGAGGCATTACACAATCTAAAAGGCAGGAAATTATATGTAAAGGTACCCCATGGACATGTGAAGGTAGTTTTGTCCTGATCTTCTGGTGCTATGTGAATTTGATTGTAGCCACTAAATCCATCCAGGAAGGAGAAGAACCACTTACCTGCAAGAGTATCTAATACTTGATCAATAAATGGTAATGGAAAATTATCCTTTTTAGTTGCTTTATTAAGTGCTCTGTAATCAACACAAATTCTCCACTTACAATTTTTCTTGGGAACCAAAACTAGAGGAGATACCCATTGACTATCTGAAATAGGATATATAAAACCCAAATTTAAATTTTTTTGTAACTCCTCTTTAACTATCTCCCATAAGGCAGGGTTAAGTCATCTCTATGGTTGCCTAATGGGGCAACTACCTTCCTCAATATAAATATGATGTGTGCAGGTATTTGGATGAATGCCACACATGTCTTGATACTCCCAAGAAAATGCATCTTTATTATCTCTAAGCATGGCAATAAGATCTTGGATTTTTTTGACACTTAAAGTGTGGATTAATATTTAATGTGCGACTAGGTAAATTTTCCATAGCTTCAAATTGTGAAGGTGAGCTAATGGCCAATACTTGTGAGGTGGGTGGTGTTTCAAAATAAAAAATAGACTATACATACAGTGGCAAGGTAGCAATTGGTGCAGTGTAATAAAGTGTTGAACTAATTGTGAGCTACCTACCAATGGAAAGTTACCAAATGGACAATTAGTATTTACACTTGAAGAAAGAACCAAATTTTCAAGAACCTCATTAGATGCATACACATTCTGAAGAAAATTAATAACAATATTATCCTATGTAGGTTCTTCAATATCCTATGCTTGATCAATTGTCAAGATTGGTAGTGACTCTTCTAATTCATTATCAATCTAGATTGGGTCTTTTGTTTCTAACAGGGGCTGCGTTGGAGGATATAATGTCAACTTTTAAGTTTGTTCCCCATAAGAAATAACCATGTTACCTGACTGGTAATTAATTAAGGAATTTTTCGGTGGCTAGCCAAGGTCATCCCAAGATCAAGGGGTATCCCCCTAGCTTAAATTTTGGCTGCAGGATCATGAAATCAGTTGGAAAATCCCGCAAATCAATAGAAAGAATTACATTCTCAATCACACCCTCAGATTTGACCAAAGAACGACCAGCCATTTGGAGGACCATCGCAGTAGATCAAAGTCCCTAAAGTGATAATTTTACCTTTGTCTCATTTGTCATGACATTAATGGTAGTGCCCAAATCAACGATTGTGTTAGGAATAGTGACCTCACCAATACTTACCTTGATGTTTGGGCTCCATAGGTTTGAATATTTACGAATAGTCAAATTCCCAAGCATGAGGTCAACCAATTGTCCAATAACTTGGATAGTCTTTGAGTCTTCCTTCTTCTTTTTCCTTTGGGTACATAAGTCTCGAACCGTCTTTGTGTACACTAGAATGTCCTTTATAGATTGCAACAAGGGAATTTTAATGTTAACATTATGGAGTTCATTCACAAAATAGAATTTAAGTTTTAAAAATTCCTTTTTTATAGGTTTCGAAAGAAAGCGGTCAAGAAATGGAGGTTCCTTTTCAGGCTCCTCTTTAGGTTCTTCATTAATTTTGGTGATGGTGGGTCCCTGGAAGGATTTTCCTGATCTCAATAGAACTCCATCTATCTCTACGGTATTCACAGGATGAGTGGGATAACTTTCCACCTCATTATTAAATATAGGTTGTGTTGCCTTATTGTTGGGATTTGGATTCAACTAAGTTGGCATTGATGTGGGCTTTGGCAGTTGAGGTGGATTGGTTGATTGGTTCAAAGATGATGGTATAGGTAGAAGATATTTTTTTTGATGTTGATATGGGTTGAGAATTGGAGGAGATGGAAGTTGTGGTTGTGATGGGTATTGTTGTTGATATGGTGGGGGTTGTGGCATTTGTGGCCACCATGCCTATTTCCATGGTTGTGAAGCATACTAATATTATGACATACATTGAGGGTAAGTGGGAGGTTGTTTCCAACCCTCGTACCATCTATCTTGATTGAAAAAGGAATTGTTTTGGCTAGTTCCTAGGGTGAAATAATCATTTGACATTCTAGGATGCATTTCCCAAGCTGGAAAAGGTCTCCTAGGGGCCATGTAGTAGATAGGTTCTTCAGAATATCCCATATTAATCATATCTATGGGAAGAGATCTCAAGGTAGAACTCTTACTGGCTTCCTCTAGGAATGAGATATTTGTCCTATTATAAGGGAAATCTTCACTGCCATGCTTCTTCCTACATGTAGGATAGAATACTACTAAGGCCTTTTCTACTTCCTCTTTCTTTCTATGGGTATGCAACGTATCTATCTGTTTACCCATGTGACTCAATAAATCAATTTTAAGGTCTTTGAGTAAATTACCTATTTCACACGTGGTGATACCTGTTGAAGTTCCAGTAGAATGCAACTTTCCTAGATAGTTCCTTCCTAAGTGCTGAGACCTGGAATAGTTCCCACAAATATCACTTATATCATCAAAGTTCATTTTATAAATATTCCCTTTACCTATTAAATTTAATGCTTCCATAACATCATCTCTTATGCCTCTAAGAAACAAAATTTTAACGGTATCATCATTTATCCCTTGTTGATGAGTTCATTGAAGATTGAACATGAAGTGTTTAAGATAATCTTCCACAGACTCGTCTTCATTTTGTGTCATATGGAAGAGTTCGTTCCAATTTTCTTTGGTTTTACAGTATTCCTGGTACTTTTCCAAGAACAAATCCCTCATGAAATTCCATGTCCTAATGTTCCTAAGGATCATAAACCAACATAGGGTTGCATCCTTCAATGTGGTTGGGAACAATTTGAGTGTTTTTGCATCACTCTGATAATCATAACTGTTGCATAACACATCAAATTCAAACAAAAACATGTCAAGATCCTCAATAGAAAGGCCATGAAAAATAGGTAAAGTTGAATGAGGAATATTCTTCATAGGGGCATCTTGCTCAGGATATGTGATAGGAAACTCAAAAGTAACCGGATTATTGTTGTCCAATTCCCTATTATCATTGTTGTTGTCGTTATTGTTATTGGGATCCATGACATCTAATGCCCAAGGAGTAGGATAGGTTCTAAATGGCTCTTGGCTTCCTTCTGAGAATGGACAAGCTTCCAGCTCATAGGTTTCTTGAAAGATCTTTTCAAACTTTTTCCATAATATTTTAGAAGAACTTGGATGGGTGCCTACAGGTGTCTCAATGGTAGAAGACTCTATGACACACTTCTCAAGATCAAGTTCGGTTAACTCTAATGATTGCAACTGTTACCAGATTTTCACTCATAGGCTCAATTAGGTGTTTATTGATTTTAAATTGAGAAAATGAGGTACACTTTATTAACTTTCCTTCATTACATTCAAATGTATAAATGGAACAATCTAGAAAAAAAATTACAATTATAGATTAATGCATTCATACACATGCATGTAATAGAAGAAAGATTTTGATCTTTTCATAACAAAGAAATCTTTATTGAATGTATAAGTGTACATTGTCTCATACAGGCCATGAGACTAACCTTTGCTTATTCAATACAAATTATGAAAAAATTCATACATGAATAGGTAAGGAAAAGCAATGAATATGCATAAGAGGGTAACCAACCATTGCCTATGAATGACTGGTCTTGACTGGTGTCGTTTCGCCCTATTGTTGTCCTGACCTTCATCTACGTCTTCTAGCTCCTTTCTATTCCTAGTCCTGCATATGGCATTAACAATGGTGTTAGAGTATACTCTAGGCAATAACTGATTACAAACATTGCATACACATTCACCCTATGCATCCATAAACTGGTCATAATGTGTATTAAATTAGCCATGTGTACACTTTAGGTGTCCTAGAAAACCATTGGAGTCATCAAACACCCTAAAATATACATGTTTTTTTCTAACTTGTTTGCTTCATATGCAACTACAGGTGTAATCATGTCTTTGTTTTATTCATCTTAATTCAACATGTGGGTTAAAATGTGGCTCCCACAAGGGTTGAGCTCGACATGCTAAGTTATCAAATAATGAGATCATTCGAGCATATTTAAGAGGGAAATTCATTAATTAAGGTCATCATATCAACATGGTTATGCAATGACCTAATATCTTCCATTTCATAAACAATAATGAGTAGATATATAGAATGTTCATAAGCAAGGGAAGTAAAATGACTGCATGGTTTAAGGTTATCTTGTTAAGATTCTATCTTTGAGAGTGATCATCAAGTTTATGAATTTAAGAATGCAAGAGGTCATTCAAAATTTCTTCAAATATATGGATTATTACTATTTATCCAAGTAAGACGCAAGTACAGTTCCCTTTACAAGTGACAATATTATGATAAAAAGCAATCGTATATTTAAGGACTCCAAAGTTGTATTTTATCAATAAAGACAGAGAAGTGAAATAAATATTAGCAAAACTGAAGGAACACTATATTGACACAAAAAAAATCTTTATGGCCTCGATCTGTTGTTTTCTTGAAACTTTAGTTTCACATAAACATTCAATAATGACTTTAAAGAAGCATTTCAATCAATTTATGAAAAAACAATCAAGAAAAAAATGAAATGAACAATAGTAACAAAGAGATAATCAGACTGTTGATGTGAAGACTTCAAAAAATAGGGCAATTCATTGTCAAACTACAGTTACAATCATGAAGTAAGGCCCCCATATTGATAGTTATATCACATAATTCTTTTAGAGGACAATGGTCATCGTTTGATTCTAATAATAAATGGGAGTCTTATTGCAAAGAAATACATGATAAGCAACTGAGGTAGAGAGATCATAAGAACAACATGATCATATGAATATGGAAGTATAGTGACATTGATACAAGAGGATGCTTAAAGGACAATCATAATGACAATGGTTAGTAATGAGGCTTAAGGATAGTGCACTAGCAAGTTAAAGGTTGAACTTCAACACATGAATGCTATGCATGATGAAAGCCTTATGGAAGTTTGAAAGAAAAGAAAAAAAACACATTGATGTAACAAGAGTGTCTCGAAGATCTTTACATTCGACAGAAGGGATAAGATACTATAAGTTTTCCATGATCTTATAAACATAGCATGTTTTGTGCCTAAGAGCATATGACTAGAGTAGGTCATCAAGTCCTATTAGGAACGATCAAAATATTCATAAAGACATCCTATTATGTTGTGGTTGCAAGTGATCAAATGGCTAGCAAAAGCTTAAACCCTTGATACATATGCAAAAAGTATAAACCCAAAACAAGTTTTGAGATCCTTGATATATGAAATGTAGAAGATTCTCACTTATTGGCAGGGTTTATACCTAGAATGCAAGAAAATGAAGAGCATATACATGATAATGCAAGAGACTCAAAAAAATGCAAAAAATGTACATGAAATCCTCATGATGGCATGGCTGGCTGATGCAGGAGCATCCAGTGGTGTAAGGGCAATCTTGCATCACCCAAAAATAGTTAAATTTCAAGTTTCTTAGTTTTTAGATGTTCTTACATTTTTGGATACCCTTTTCGTCATAATGAAATTCCCAGTTTACGGTTTTTATTTTCTATTCCTGGGTGGAAAGATATTGTAGTTTTAGTTTCCTAGATTTGCACTTGAAAATCTTCCGAGTTAGATTTGAGGCACTTAGATTTCC